>JAREIK010014034.1:0-46503 GCA_029783825.1 Sapria himalayana
ATTTTATTTTTCATCAAAAAATATATAGGCTTATAAATGGATACAAAAATTTAAAAATTTAAAATTAAAATTTAGAAAAATATTTCACTTTGATTTTGAGTCATTTTAGGTTTTGCAAATATATTTTAAACAATATTTATCTTATTAATATTAGGTTATTACTTTTGTATGATCATTATTATAATATATATCAATATAATTATTTATATTGAATTTACATGATATATAATTATTAAGATTATCATAACTAAATATAGTATTCACATTTAAAAAAAATTTCAAAATTGGTTTAGTTTCAAAGGTTATATTAAATTTTTTGTTATTTTATTTTTTAAATAAAACCTATAAACCACTAAATTCTACGGGTACTCATGGGACGGGACGGGATGGGGATTACAAATCTCCAGTCCATTCCCATAGTTCGGAGATTTTTTTTGAAGATCAAGACCCGTCCCATAGGTTGAAAATATCGGGATGAAATGGGATGGAGATCGGGAATTTTTGGTAGGAGAAAACCATTACAGGATGGAACGAAGTTCATACATTTATTTTTTCAATTTATTTTCTTCAAACTGGCCAAGTTAGTTCATGACGAAACCTTTTGTTGTACTATTTATCATTCCTTAGTTACGTATCTTTCAAACTCAAAAAGGGCCAATTTTGTTATGTCAAATAGGCTGAATATCACAAATGAGTTCCATTACCTTGTCAAAAGCTTAGATGTGCAGAAAAGGCTAGAATTGTTAAATAGAACGGGAGTTGTCTGCTTAATTTGATTCTTTGTTTTTTCACAAGTTGGCTTTGTTAAGTCGAGTGAACGTAAACCATAATAGTAATACTACATTTTTTAAACAATTACTTAAAATATTAAGGGATAGCTAAAGATGACCACAAACATTGGTAGCATCAATTACTACTTAAGTAATTGCTAAAATTAGGCAGCTTAATATAACAAAAAAAATACAACTAATAACAACCATGATAATAATCATTTCAAAGGTCCATCCTAGAACAGCAACAAAAATCCAAATCCAATTAGTTATCTCTTCTACAACTCCTCCTTTTTCTTCTTGCACTATAGAAGGACAACCAGAGATGAAAACGTGTTAATCATGTAGACATAAATTCTAAGATGAAAGAATAATAAAAAAACAAAATATTACCTTATAAAATTTAATACACCCATTCCAAATTTAGTTGGCCAACTATAGTTGGAAGAATATTTGGATCTTGAGACCCCGATGAAAATTGTAATTGAACCATTATTTTATTAAATTGAATGAATAAAATAATTAAAAGTGAAATTAAACTTTACAAGATTTGTATACTAACCTGATTCATTATCATTAAGGTCTTGAACTAATTCTTTAATTTCAATATGTTTGTTTGAGCTTCTCAACCAATCTTGTAGACATATGAGAACTTCAGCTGTAATAGGTGTTAAAGAACTCCTAAATTTATTTAAAGTTCTCCCCCTATAATTTTAATAATTTATTTTTAATCAAAAAAAATATAAGCATATAAAAAGAAGTAAAAATTTAAAAACCAAAAATTAATATTTAGTAATATATTTTACTTTGATTTTGAATCATTATATATAGGTTTTGCAATTATATTTTAATTATTATCAATCTTATTAATAATAGTTTATTAATTAATTATTTGATCAATTTTATAATATCTAACAATAAAATTACTTATATTGAATTTAAATATATTATAATTATTAAGATTATTATAACTAAATATTATATTTACATTTGAAAAAAAATTAAATATTATTATATTTTCAAAGGTTATAACCTTCAAAAATGATAAAAAATCACAATAATAATTTTTTATTATTTTATTATTTAAATAAAACTTATAAACAACTAAATGCCTAAACATTTAAATCTTTTGACTCCTAAACCCCAAAACCCCCTAAATAATAAAACCATAAAACCTTTATACCCTAAATAATAAATAATAAATAATAAATCTTATTTTTATTTGTATTCTTTATAATTTTAAATATTCATTTTAATTATTTTTTAGTTTATTTTTATAGAAATATTAATTACAAAATAAAGAATGAGTGAGGCAGATATAATTTAAATAAATTATTTTTTATGAAAAAAAATAAGCTTATAAAAATAAACAAAATTTCAAAATTTAAAATTTTAATTTACATTGATTTTGAATTATTTTGGGTTCTGCAAATATATTTTAATTAATATCTATCTTATTAATAATAGTTTATTAATTTATTTTTTGATCATTTTTATAATATATTTTAATACATTTTTTTATATTGAATCTACAACAAATATAATTATTAAGATTATTATAACTAAGTATTGTATTCATATTTTAGAACTATTATAAAATTATTATATTTTTAAAGGTCATAACCTTTGAAAATCACGAAAATTCATAAAAGTAAATTTTTTTTATTTCATTGATTAAATAAAACATATAAACACGAAAATGTGTAACCATATAAATCAATAAACTTCTTAACCCCAAAACCACAAAAAACATAAACAATTAAATAGTTATACCCTAAATAATAAATAATAAATAATAAATCTCATTTTTATTAGTATTGATTATAATTTTAAATATACATTTTAATTATTTATTAGTTTAATTTTATAGAAATATAAATTAAAAAATAAATTATTAGTGAGACAAATATAATTTAAATATTTTATTTTTCATCAAGAAATATATAGGCTAATAAATGGATACAAAAATTAAAAAATTTAAAATTAATATTTAGTAAAATATTTCACTTTGATTGTGAGTCATTTTAGGTTTTGTAAATATATTTTAAACAATATTTATCTTATTAATAATTGGTTATTACTTTTTTATGATTATTATTATAATAAATATAAATAAAATAGTGTATATTGAATTTATATGATATATAATTATTATGATTATTATAACTTCATATAGTATTCACTTTTCAAAAAAAATTTATAAAATTATTATATTTTCGAAGGTTATAACCTTCTAAAATGACAAAAAATAACAAAAATAAATTTTATTTTATTTTTTATATAAACCTATAAACCACTAAGTGACTAAATACTAAAATGACTAAACTCCTAAACCCCGAAGTTAATAAATACTTAAAACAATAAATTAGTATAGTCTAAATAATAAATCATAAATCTCAATTTTATTAGTATTTATTATAATTTTAAATATTCATTTTAATTATTTATCAGTTTATTTTTATAGAAATATTAATTACAAAATAAATTATTAGTGCGACATATATAATTTAAATTATTTATTTTTCATCAAAAAAATGCTCAGAAAATGAGGCAAGATTTTAAAAATAAAATATTTTTATTTAATAATATGTCTTATTTTGATTTTGTATCATTTTAGATTCTACAATTATATTTTAATTTATATCATTCTTATAAATACAAGTTTATTAATTTATTTATTGATCATTATTATAATATCTATCAATAAAATTATTTATATTGAGTTTACATTATAAATAATTCTTAAGATTATTATAACTAAATATTATATTCACATTAAAAAAATTAAATATTATTATATTTTCAAAGGTTACAACCTTCAAAAATTAAAAAATCAAAAAATTAAATTTTTTGTTTTTTCTTTCTTTAAAAAAATCTATAAATCACTAAAGGTCTAAACACTTAAATCACTAAACTCCTAGACCCAAAAACATCTAATTACTTAAACCATTAAACTGGTATAACCTGAATAATAAATAATAAATCTCAATTTTATTTGTATTCATTATAATTTTAAAGAATTATTTTAATTATTTATTAGTTTAATATTATAGAATTATAAATTACAAAATAAATTATGAGTAAGTTAAATTAATTTAAATAATTTATTTATAATAAAAAATATATAAAGTGATAAAAAAAACAAAATATTAAAAAATTATTATTAAGTAATATATTTTACTTTGATTTTGAATGAATTTAGATTGTGCAAATATATTTTAAATAATATCTATCTTATTAATAATAGTTTATTAAATTTTTTTGATCATTATTATAATATCTAGAAATGTAATTATTTATATTGAATTTAAATGACTTATAATTATTAAGATTATTAGAACTAAATATTATATTTACATTTGAAAAAAATTTTAAAATTATTATATTTCAAAGGTTATAACCTTCAAAAATTAATAAAATAATAAAAATAAATTTTTTGTTATATCATTGTTTAAATAAAACTTATAAACCACTAAATGACTAAACACTTAAACCTCTTAACTCTTAAACATAAAAGTCCCTAAATACTTAAACATTTAGACTTGTAAGCCTTAAATATAATTTTAATAATTCATTAAAATATTAATTACAAAATAAATTATGAGCGAAACAAATATAATTTAAATAATTTATTTTTCATCAAAAAAAATATAAGCTATAAAAAGAAGCAAAAAATGAAAAAAAATTATTATTTAGAATAAATTTTACTTGGATTTTGAATATTTTTAGGTTTTGCAATTATATTTTAATTTATATCTATCATATTAATAATAGAATATTAATTTATTTTTTGATAATTGATATCATAACTATCAAAAAAATTGTTTATATTTAGTTTATATTATATATAGTTATAATGATTATTATTACTAAATATTGTATTCACATTTTTTAAAAATTTTAAAATTATTATATTTTCAAAGGTTATAACCTTTGAAAATGTGAAAAAATATCAAAAATAATCTTTTTGTTATTTCATTGTTTAAATAAAACCTATATACCACTAAATGCCTAAAAACATAAATAGCTAAGGTCATAAATGAAAAAAACTCTAAATACTTAAAATATTAAAATGGTACGCATTAATAATAATTCATAAATCTCATTTAATTATTATTCAGTATAATTTTAAATTTTTATTTTAATTATTTATCCATTTATTTTTATAGAAATATTAATTACAAAATAAATTATTAGTGAGATGGATCTAATTTAAATTAAAAAGGTATCCCTAAATAATAAATAATAAATAATAAATAATAAATAATAAATAATAAATAATAAATCTCATTTTTTAATTATAATTTTAAATATTCATTTTAATTATTTATGTGTTTATTTATATATAAATATTAATTACAAAATAAATTATAAGTTAGACAAATATAATTTATATAAATTATTTTTCATCAAAAAAATTTAGATAAACTTATTAAAAAAAAAAATTCAAAAACAAATAATTATTATATAGTAATATATTTTTCTTTGCTTCTGAATCATTTTAAGTTTTGTAATTCTATCTTAATTAATTCTTATCTTATTATTAATGGATTATTAATTTATTTTTTGATTATTACTAGAATATTTATCAATAAAATTGTTTATATTGAATTTATATAATATATAAATATAATGATTAGTATAACTAAATATTATATTCACATTTGAAAAAAATTTAAAAATTATTATATTTTCAAAGGTTAACCTTAGAAAATATCAAAAAAATAAAGATAATTTTTTATTATTTTATTTTTTTAATAAAACCGAAAAACCACTAAATGCATACACTGTTAAATAAGTAAACTCTTAAACCTCATAATGTCTAGATTCATAAACCATTAAACCGCCATATACTACTTAATAATTAATAAATCTAATTTTTATTTTATTTATTATAATTTTAAATATTTATTTTAATTATTTATTTGTTTATTTTTATAAAATATTTATTACAAAATAAATTATGAGTGTGAAAATATAATTTAAATAATTTATTTTTAATCAATAAAAAATATATACTCTTATAAAAGAAGTAAGAAATTAAAAATTAAAAATATCTATACAGTAATTTATTATAGATTAATCTTGAATCGATTTGGGTATTATAAATATTTTTTAATTAATATTTATATTATTATTAATCGTTTATTAATTTAATTTTTGATCATTATTATATTATCTATCAATAAAATTCTTTATATTGAATTTATATGATATATAATTATTAATATTAAAATAACTAAATAGTGTATTCATATTTCAAAAATGTTAAATATTTTTATATTTTTAAAGGTTATGACCTATGCAATGATAAAAAATTACAAAATTATTTTTTTTGTTATTTTATTGTTTAAATAAAACCTATAAACCACTAAATGCCTAAAACATAAATTGCTAAACTACTAAACGACAAAACATTTAAATACTTAAACCATCAAATAGGTTTACATTAATAAAAAATCATAAATCTCAATATAATTTTTATTAAGTATGATTTTAAATATTTATTTTAATTATTTATCAGTTTATCTTTATAAAAATATTAATTACAAAATAAATTATTAGTGTGACAGATCTAATTTAAATAATTTATTTTTCATCAAAAAAAATATATATCATTATATAAAGAGGCATAATTTTTAAAACAAAACTTTATTATTTAGTAATATATTTTATTTTTATTTTGAATCATTTTAGATTTTGCAATTATATTTTAATTTATATTATTCTTATTATTAATAGTTTATTAATTTTTTATTGATCATTATTATAATATCTATTAATAAAATTATTTATATTGAGCTAACATTATATATAATTATTAAGAATATTATAACTTAATATTATATTAACATTTAAACATAATTAAAAATTAATATATTTTCAAATGTTATAACCTTCAAAAATTTAAAAAAATTAATAAATTTAATTTTTTATTTTTTCTTTCTTTAAATAAAAACTTTAAATCACTAAAGTCCTAAACAGTTAAATCACTAAACCCGAAAACACCTAAATACTTAAACAATTAAACTAGTATATCCCGAATAATAAATAATAAATCTCAATTTTATATGTATTCATTATAATTTTAAATATTCATTTTAATTATTTATTAGTTTATTTTTATAGAATTATAAATTAAAAATAAATTAAGTGGAAGACAAATATAATTTAAATAAATTACTTTTAATAACAAAAAATATAAAATTATAAAAAGAATCAAAACATCAAAAAAATTATTATTTAGTATTATATTATACTTTGATTATGAATAAATTTACGTTTTGCAAATATATTTTAAAAAATATATATCTATTTAATAATAGTTTATTAATTTATTTTTTGATCTTTAAAAAATAAATATTTACGAAACCCAAATTGATTTAGAATTAAAGTAAAATATATTACTTAATAATGATTTTTAATTTTTAAATTTTTACTTCTTTTATAAGCGTATATATATTTTTTGATTAAAAATAAATTATTTAAATAATATGTGTCGCACTCATAATTTATTTAGTAATAAAAATTTCTATAAAAAAAATTAATAAATAATTAATATGAATATTTAAAATAATAATAAATTGAAATATAAATTCAATTTATTAAGTAGTATATAGCAGTTTAATTGTTTATGTATTTAGGCATTACGGGGTTTAGGAGTTTACTGATATAACTATGTATGAATTTAGTGGTTTATAGGTTTTATTTAAAAAATAAAATAACATAAAATTTTTTTTATTATTTTTTCATATTTCCAAAGGTTATAACCTTGAAAATATAATAATTTTTATATTTAATTCAAAAGTGAATTCAATATTTAGTTATAATAATCATTATATTTATATATCATATAGATTAAATATAAACAATTTTATTGATAAATATTCTAATAATGATCAAAAAATAAATTAATAATATATTATTAATAAGTTAGATATCAATTAAAATATAATTACAAAACCTAAAATGATTCAGAATAAAAGCAAAATATATTACTATATAATAATTTTTTGCTTAAAATTTTTTTTTTCTTTTAAAAAGTTTATCTATAATTTTTTGATGAAAAACAATTTATATAAATTATATTTGTCTAACTTAATTTATTTTGTAATTAATATTTATATATATAAAACAAATAAATAATTAAAATCAATATTTAGAATTATAATTAAAAAAAATTAGATTTATTATTTATTATTTATTATTTAGGGATATCGGTTTAATTTAAATTAGATTTGTATCACTAATAATTTATTTTGTAATTAATATTTCTATAAAATAAATTGATAAATAATTAAATTAAAAATATAAAATTATACTGAATAAAAATTAAAATGAGATTTATTATTTATTATTAATATATACCAGTTTAATGATTTAAGTATTTAGAGGTTTTTTCGTTAGGAGTTTAGCGATTTATATTTTTAGGCTTTAACTGGTTTATAGGTTTTATTTAAAAAAATAAAATAACAAAAAAAATTTCTATAATTTTTTACCTTTTCATAGGTTATAACATTTGAAAATATAATAATATTTAAAATTTTTTGAAATTTTAATACAATATTTTGTTATAAAAATATTAATAATTATATATCATATAAATTTAATATAAATAATTTTATTGATAGATATTATAATAATGATCAAATATTAAATTTATAAAAAATTAATATTAAGATAGATATTAATTAAAAAATATTTACAAAACCCAAATTGATTCAAAATTAAAGTAACTTATATTACTTGATAATAATTTTTAATTTTTAAATTTATACTTCTTTTATAAGCGATTATTTTTATTAGATAAATAATATATTATTTAAATTATATTTGTCCCACTCATAATTTATTTTGTAATAAATATTTCTAAATAAATACACTAATAAATAATTAAAATGAATATTTAAAATATAACAAATAGCAAAAAAATTAGATTTATTAATTATTAAGTACTATTTAGCGATTTAATGGTTTATGTATTTAGGCATTACGGGGTTTAGGAGTTTACTGATTTAACTTTATATGCATTTAGTAGGGCTGCTCACGCAACTCGGAGATTCGCGACCCGACTCGAAGTCTTGTCCCGAAAGAATCGGGACTGAGAAAATCCATTGACTTTGACTTTTCCCATCTTTTCTGTCACATATTTTTTCCTTTGGGATGGTTCCGGATCTTAAGCAATATCCATCCCGAGAACCATCCCGTGTTAAAAAAGCTATAATAAAACCAGGAATATATATATATATACATATATATAACATGAAGATGCCACTAATTCTGCTACTGCCCATCCAATTTTGATGCACCTATTACTATTCCGATGAGTTCCAGGCCACCTCACGCCATTCAGCCGTGTTCAGTTTGCTTCTGCCCTTTTCCGTCGCACTTCTGGTTGCCTCCACCGTGTTTCAGATGCCACCAGCCTTTTGGTTTGTTTTTTTGACGAGAATTGAGTGATTAATTATTATTATGTGTCTCAGTCAGTTTTGTTGTGTATTGGTTGTGGTGTTGTGGTTGGGCCGAATGAGTGGGCTGAATATGTTACAATCAGTTTTGTAGAACTTGCTTGTTTGAAATATTTATATGTATTTATGCTTAGCATATCATATTAATTAATGGCAATGCAGATGGCACAATCTAGCGATAAACGAAAAATATAATAAATTGAAGATGATCACATCTCAAATGATCAAAGTACTGGTAAATTCAATCATCATCCTTTCAAGAAACCTCCAATTGTTACGGCAGGTTCTTCAATTCTAATTGTAAAAGAAAGTCAAGGTACATCTGAACCTCAAGCTCAATAAATGTTTAAGTATGCCTTTTGGGAAACTTAATAGATATTAGTTGATTAAGAGGCAAATTAAACTAGTAGGGCAACTTGTATATTGTGTAGGAAATAATATTTGGCAAAAAGTGATCAAGATACTTCGGGTTTATTGAAATACTTGAGAGAGTCTTGTAAAAAATTTCCACAAAAAAGAATTAATAGAAGCTCACAAAGGTAAAGACAAGTCACAATCTTTGTTGAGTTTCACTAAAGGTACTAGTTCAAAGGATAACAAATTAACTTGTAAGCAATTTGATCAACAACTAGTTAGGGAGGCTTTTGGTGAAAATGATCATAAAAGATGAATTGCCTTTTTTTTGTTAAGAGGGATGAATTTAAGAAGTTTTGTGAAGTTAGTGTGCCTCAATTTAAAATTCATCTAGGCACTCTATATTGAGGGATTGTTTTTCTTTGTTTGTGAAGGAAATGAAGAAATTATTTGATAGCATATCATCTCATTATCTAAAGTTTCATTGACTATTGACACTTGGACTAGCATTCAAAATTTGTCTTATATATGTTTGACTGTTCATTTCATTGATTCTCAATGGAATATGCATAAAAGGATTTTGAACTTTTATGTAATTAAAAGTCATTCTAGAGTTAAAATTAGAAATGCTATTGAGTTTTGCATGAATGTATGGGGTTTGAGAAAGTTGATGTGCATTACTGTTGACAATGCATCAAATAATAATGTTGAACTTGAACAATTGAAAAAAAGGCATGTGAAGAAAAGTGTTGTACCTTTGTGAGGCTAGCATTTTCATATGAGATGTTGTGCTCATATCATAAACTTAATTGTCAGAGATGGCATTGCAGTAGCTGAGGGTGCTATTCAAAAAATTAGAGGTGTGGTTAAATATGTGAGGAGCAGTCCTAAAAGATTAGATATGTTTAAGTTATGTGTTGAAGAAGCAAACTTGACATATGGATCTTAATTGCAATTAGATTGTCCTACATGATGGAATTCAACTTATTTGATGCTATAAACTTATATAAAATATCAAAAAGAATTTGATAAGTTGGAGGACAAAGACAAAAGGTTTTTTAAGGAGTTTGGTTCAAACGTTCCAACTGAGAGAGACTGAACAAACGCCAAAATTTTGGCTCGTTTCTTGAAAACATTTTATGAGGTAACTTGTAAATTTTCTGGCTCATAATATCCTACCTCAAGTGTTTATTTTCCTGAGGTTATTCGAATTTTGAAAAAAAAATTGAGCTTTGTGAAAATAGTAGAGATACAATGGTGTCTGAATTGGGTATGAAAATGAGACATAAATTCAACAAATATTTGGGTTCTCTTCAGTCAATAAATATTATGCTTTTTGTAGCGGTAGTGTTGGATCCTAGATATAAGCTCAAATATCTCAAGGTTAAGTACACTTAGCATTATGGAGAGGAATTGGCTAAAAATTTGGTGAAAAAGGTTATAAATGCTTTAAATGAGATGATGGATGATTATAAAGATAAAAATTAAGAAGAATCAAAAGTAGATGATTTCTCTTCTATTGTGTTGAAGAAAAATGATGATTTCTTTGATGGTAGTGATACTTATGCTGATGATATTTTTTTTGAATTGGAGAAAGAACAAGAAGTTGCAGCTTGGGAAGAGTTGGATAGGTACTTGGAGGACAAACTTGTAAAAAATAGAATTGATTTTGATCTTTTAAACTGGTGGAAGGTAAATGAGGTTAGGCATCCTTCTTTGGCAAATGTAGCAAGGGATGTATTTGCTATCCATGCATCTAATGTGGCCTACGAATCTAAATTTAGGACTGTGGGGAGAACTTTAAATAAATTTAGAATTTCTTTAACACCAATTATAGCTGAAGTTCTCATATGTCTGCAAGATTGGTTGAGTAGCTCAAACAAAACTATTGAAATTGAAGAATTAGTTCGAGACCATGATGATGATGAATTAGCTTAGTATACTTATCTTGTAAATTTTAATTTCACTTTTACTTATTTTATTCATTCATTTTAATAAAAATATGGTTCATTTACAATTTTCATATGGGTCACAAGATCCAAATATTCTTCCAACTATAGTTAGCCAACTAAATTTGGAATGGGTGTATTAAATTTTATAAGGTAATATTTTGTTTTTTTATTACTTTTTCATCTTAGAATTTATATCTACATGATTAACACGTTTTCATCTTTGGTTGTCCTTCTACAGTGAAGGAAGAAGAGGGAGGAGTTGTAGAAGAGATAATTAATTGGGATTTGGATTTTCGTTGATGTTCTTGGACGGACCTTTGAAATGATTATTATCATGGTTGTTTTAAGTTGTATTTTTTTGTTATATTAAGCTGCCTAATTTTAGCAATTACTTAAGTAGTAATTGTTGCTACCAATGTTTGTGGTCATCTTTAGCTATTCCTTAATATTTTAAGTAATTGTTTAAATAATGTAATATTGCTATTATGGTGAACTTTCACTCGGCTAAACAAAGCCAACTGTGACAAAATAAAGAACCAAATTAAGCACACAACTCGGTCCCGTTCTATTTAACATTTCTATCCTTTTCTGCACATTAAATCTTTTGACAAGGTAATGGAACTCATTTGTGGTATTCAGCCTATTTAACAAAACAAAATTGGCCCAATTTGAGTTTGAAAGATACATAACTAAGGAATGATAAATGGTACAACAAAAGGTTTCGACATGAACTCACTTGGCCGGTTTAAAAAAAATAATTTGAAAAAAAATGTCCGAACTCCATTCCGTCCTATAACCGTTTTATCCTCGCCAAAATCCCCGATCTCCGTCTCGTCCCGTTCCGATATTTTCGACCTATGGGACGGGTCTGGATCTTCAAAAAAAAATCTCAGAACTGTGGGAAGGGACTAGTGATTTGTAATCCCCATTCCGTCCCGCCCCATGAGCAACCCTAGCATTTAGTGGTTTATAGGTAATATTAAAAAATAAAATAACAAAAAATTAAATATAACCTTTGAAACTATAACAATCTATAATTTTTTTAAAATGTGAATACTATATTTAGTTATGATATTCTTAATAATTATATATCATGTAAATTCAATATAAACAATTATATTGATATTTATTATAATAATGATCATATAAAAGATTAACAAATAATTATTAATAAGATAATATTGTTTAAAATTTATTTACAAAACCTAAAATGTTTCAAAATCAAAGTGAAATATTTTACTAAATATTAATTTTAATTTTTTAAATTTTTGTATCCATTTATAAGCTTATATATTTTTTGATGAAAAATAAATTATTTAAATTATATTTGTCTAACTATCAATTTATTTTTAAAATTATATTTATATAAAAATAAACTAATAAATAATTAAAATGTATATATAAAATTAATAATGAATACTAATAAAAATTAGATTTATGATTTATTATTTAGGGTATACCTATTTAATGGTTTAAGTTTATTGTGGTTTTGGGGTTAATGAGTTTATTGATTATATGTTTACACATTTAGGTTTTATTTATTGATTTATAGGTTTTATTTATACAATGAAATAACAAAAATTTATTTTTTATGAATTTTCGTGATTTTCAAAGGTTATAACCTTTGAAAATATAATAATTTTTAATAGTTCTAAAATATGAATACAATACTTAGTTATAATAAACTTAATAATTATATTTGATGTAAATTCAATATAAAAATTTTATTAATATATATTATTTTGATGATCAAAAAATAAATTAATAAACTTTTATTAAAAAGATATATATTAATTAAAATATATTTGTAGAACCCAAAATAATTCAAAATCAAAGTAAATTATATTACTAAATAAAATTTTAAATTTTTGAAATTTTGTTTATCTTTATAAGCTTATATTTTTTTTCATAAAATATTTTATTTAAATTATATATGCCTTACTCCTTATTTATTTTGTAATTAATATTTCTATAAAAATAACCAAAAAATTATTAAAATGAATATTTAAAATTATAATGAAAACAAATAAAAATGAGATTTATTATTTATTATTTAGGTTATATAGGTTTAATGGTTTAAGTATTTTCGGGGTTTTGGGGTTTATGAGTCTAGAGATTTAAATGTTTAGGCATTTAGTGGTTTATAAGTTTTATTTAAATAATAAAATAATAAAAAAATTATTTTGTGATTTTTTATCATTTTTGAAGGTTATAACCTTTGAAAATATAATAATTTAAAAATTTTTTTAAAATGTAAATATAATATTTAGTTATAATATTCTTAATAATTATAAGACATTTAAATTGAATAAAAGTAATTTTATTGTTAGATATTATAAAAATGATCAAATAATAAATTAATAAACTTTTATAAATAAGATTGATAACAATTAAAATATAATTGCAAAACCTATATATAATAATTTCAAAATCAATGTAAAATATATGACTAAATAATACTTTTTGTTTTTATGTTTTTACTTCTTTTTATAAGCATATTTTTTTTGATTAAAAATAAATTATTAAAATTATATTTGTCTAACTCATTATTTATTTTATAATTAATATTTCTATAAAAAATAAACTAATAAATAATTAAAATGAATAATAAAATTACAATGAATACAAATTAAAATGAGATTTATGATTTATTATTTGTGGTATACCGGTTTAATGGTTTGATTATTTAGGGGTTTTGTCGTTTAGGAGTTTATCAATTTATGTTTTTAGGTATTTAGTGGTTTATAGGTTTTATTTATATAATAAAAATAAATAAATTTTTTTTTGATTTTTTCTGATTTTCAAAGGTTATAACCTTTAAAAATAAAATAATTTTTAAAATATTTTGAAATGTGAATACTAAGTATAATTATATTAATCTTATTAATTATATATCATATAAATTCAATATAAACAATTTTATTGATAGATATTATTATAATGATCTAAAATTAAATTAATAAACTATTATTAATAATATAAATATTAATTAAAATATATTCTACATAACACAAAATGATTCAAAATCAATCAAAATATATTACTAAATAATAATATTTAATTTTTAAAATTTTCTATCTTTTTACAAGATTATATTTTTTTTATGATTAAAATTAAATTAGTTTAAATAATATTTGTCTCACTCGAAATTTATTTTGTAATTAAATTTTCTAAAAATAAATATAAATAATTAAAATGAATATTTAAAATTATAATAAATAGAAATAAAAATGAGATTTATTATTATTAAGTAGTATACAGCTGTTATAAGGTTTATGTATTTAGGGATTTTGGGTTTAATGAGTACTGATTTAAGTAAGTAAACATTTAGTGGTTTAAAGGTTTTATTTAAAAAAGATATAACAAACAATTATTTTTTTGTATTCTTTCTCATTTTGTAAGATTAAAACCTTTGAAAATATAATAATTTTAAATTTTTTTCTAAAAGTGATACAATATTTATTTACTAATAATCATAATAATTATATATCATATAAATTCAATATAAACAATTGTATTCATAGATATTCTAATAATTATCAAAAATAAATTAAAAATCTATTATGAATAATATTGATATTACTTAAAATATAATATCAAAACATAAATGATTCAAAAGCAAAGCAAAATATATTACATAATAATAAATATTTGTTTTTTAAATTTTTATTCTTTTTTATAAGCTTATCTATTTTTTGATGAAAAATAATTTTTATAAATTATATTTTTAACTCATATTTATTTTTTATTATATATATATATATATATATATATATATAAAACTTAACAATCAAATGAATTTTTTAAATTATAAATGAAAACAAATAAAAATGAGATTTATTAATTATTATTTAGGTTATACCGTTTAAAGGATTATCTATATAGGGGTATCGGGATTTTGTAGTTTAGTAATTTAAGTGTTTAGGCATTTAGTGATTTATAGGTTTTATTAAAACAATGAAATAACAAAAAAATATTTTTTTTATTTTTTCACATGTTCAAAGGTTATAATCTTTGAAAATATAAAAATTTTTAAACTTTTTACAAAAGTGAATACAATAATTAGTTATAATAATTATTAAATTTATATATCATATAAATTCTATATAAACATTTTTATTGATAAATATTCTAATAATGATCAAAAATAAATTAATAATCTATTATTAATAAGTTATATATCAATTAAAATATAATTACAAAACCTAAAATGATTCAGAAACAAAGTAAAATATTTTACTATATAATATTTTTTTGTTTTTAATTTTGTTCTTCTTTTATTAAGTTTATCTATATTTTTTTTTGTTGAAAAATAATTTATATAAATTATACTTGTATAACTTATAATTTATTTTGTAATTAATATTTATATAAAAATAAACAAATAAATTAATTAAAATGAATATTTAAAAGTATAATGAAATAAATAAAAATGAGATTTATTATTTATTATTTAGGCTATACATGTTTAAAATATTTATCTATTTAGGGTTTTCGAGATTTAGAACTTATTGATTTAATGTATTTAGGCATTTAATGGTTATAAGTTTTATTCAAACAATGAAAAATAAAAAATTTATTTTTGATATTTTTTCTAATTTTTAAAGGTTTATAACATTTTAAAATATAATAATTTTAAAATTTTTTTAAAAATGTGAATACAATATTTAGTAATAATAAATATTATAACTATATATAATATAAACTAAATATAAACAATTTTATTGATAGATATTATATCAATTATCAAAAATAAATTAATAAACTATTATTAATATGATAGATATAAATTAAAATATAATTAAAAAACCTAAAATGATTCAAATTAAAGTAAAATTTATTACTAAATATAATTTTTTTTAGTTTTTGCATCATTTTATAAGCTTATATCTTTTTTTTTGATGAAAAATATATTATTTAAATTATATTTGTATCACTTATAATTTATTTTGTAATTAATATTTCTATAAATTATTTAAATTATATTCAAGGTTTACGAGTTTTAAGGTTTAAGTATTTAGGGGCTTTGGAGTTTAGGAGTTTAGATATTTATGTATTTAGGCATTTAATGGTTTATAACTTTTATTTAAACAATGATATAACAAGAAATTTATTTTTGTTATTTTTTCTCATTTTTGAAGGTTATAAACTTTGAAAATATATCAATTTTTAAATTTTTTTATGTGTATACTATATTTAGTTATGATAATATTAATAACTTATATATCATGTAAATTCAATATAAACAATTATATTAAAATATATTATATTAATAATCAAAAAATAAATTAATAAACTATTATTAATAAGATAGATATTATTTTAAATATATCTGCAAAACCAAATTTAATTCAAATCAAAGTAAAATATATTACAAAATAATACTTTTTTTGATGTTTTGCTTCTTTTATAAGTTTATATTTTTTGTTATTAAAAGAAAATTATTTAAATTATATTTGTCTTTCTCGTAATTAATTTTTTAATTTATAATTCTATAAAAATAAACTAAGAAATTATTAAAATGAATATTTAAAATTATAATGAATACAAATAAAATAGAGATTTATTATTTATTATTCAGGATATACTAGTTTAATGGTTTAAGTATTTAGGGGTTTTGGGGTTTAGTGATTTAAGTGTTTAGGCCTTTAGAATTTATTGTTTTTATTTAAAGAATGAAAAAAATAAAAAATTTAATATTTTGATTTTTTAAAATTTTGAAGGTTGTAACCTTTGAAATTATATAATTTTAATTTTTTTTTAATGTGAATATAATATTCAGTAATACTAATCTTAATAATTATTTATAATGTAAACTCAATATAAATAATTTTATTAATTTATATTATAATAATGATCAAAAAAAATTAATAAACTATTATTAATAAAATAATATAAATTAAAATAAAATAGCAAAATCTAAAATGATTCAAAAAAAAAATAAAATATATTACTAAATAATAAATTTGGTTTATAAAATTTTGCCTCTTTTATAAGGATATATATTTTTTTGATGAAAATAAATTATTTAAATTAGATCTGTCTCACTAAAAATTATTTTGTAATTAATATTTCTATAAAATAAACTGATAATTAATTAAAATAAAAATTTAAAATTATACATAATAAAAATTAAATTGAGATTTATGATTTTTTATTAATGTACACCTGTTTAATAGTTTAAGTATTTATAGGTTTTTGTCGTTTTGGAATTTAACAATTTATGTTTTTAGGCATTTATTGATTTATAGGTTTTATTTAAACAATAAAATAACAAAAAAATCGTAATTTTTCTCATTTTTATAGCTTATAACCTTTGAAAATATAATAATATTTAAAATTTTTTGAAATGTGAATACAATATTTAGTTATAATAATATTAATAATTATATATCATATAAATTTTATATAAGAATTTTAGTGATAAATAATATAATAATGATCAATTTTAAATTAATAAACTATTAATAAAAAGATTGATATTAATTAAAAAATATTTACAAAATCCAAATTGATTCAAAATTAAAGTAAAATATATTACAGGATAATAATTTTTAATTTCTAAATGTTTATTTCTTTTATAAGCATATATTTTTTTGATTAAAATGAATTAATAAAATATATATGTCGCTCTCATAATTTAATTTGAAATAAATATTTCTATAAAATAAACTAATAAATAATTAAAATGAATATTTAAAATTATAATAAATAGAAATAAAAATTAGATTTATTAATTAATATGTAGTATATAACGGTTTAATGGTTTATGTATTTAGGCATTATAAGGTTTAGGAGTTACTGATTTAACTATGTATGCATTTAGTGGTTTATAGGTTTTATTAAAAAATAAAATAATAAAAAATTTATTTTATAATTTTTTGATATTTTCAAAGGTTAACCTTTGAAAAATATAATAATTTTTAAATTTTTTTCAAAATGAATTCATATTTAGTTATAAAAATCATTATATTTATATATCATATAAATTCAATATAAACTATTTTATTGATAAATATTCTAATAATGATCAAAATTAAATTAATAATCTATTATTAATAAGATAGATATAAATTATATTATATATTATTTTGAAAAAATTATATATATTATTTTGAAATTTTTTATTTTGAAAATATATTATTAATAATAGATTATTTTGAAATTTTTTTATTTTGAAATTTTTTATTTTTTACTATATATTACTATATAATAATTTTTTTATATTGAATTTTTTTTTCTTTTAAAAAGGATTATATATATTATTTTGATGAAAATAATTTATATAAATTATATTTGTGTAACTCATAATTTATTTTGTAATTAATATTTATATAAAGATAACAAATATATAATTAATTTGGAATATTTAAAATTAAAATAAAAAAATGAGATTTATTCTTTATTATTTTAGGATATACCGGTTTAATTTAAATTAGATTTGTCTCGCTAATAATTTATTTTGTAATTAATATTTCTATAAATAAATTTAAAAATCATTAAAATAAAATTTAATTTTATACAGAATAAAAATTAAAATGAGATTTATGATTTAATATTAATGTAAACTAGTTTAATGATTAAGTATTTAGAGGTTTTGTCGTTATGAGTTTTAGCGATTTATGTTTTTAGGTTTTTAGTGGTTTATAGGTTTATTTTAAAAAATAAAATAACAAAAAAAATATCTATAATTTGTTATTATTTCATAGGTAATAACATTTGAAAATATAATAATATTTAAAATTTTTTGAAATTTTAATACAATATTTTGTTATTATAATATTAATAATTATATATCATATAAATTTAATATAAATAATTTTATTGATATATATTATAATAATGATCAAAAATTAAATTTATAAACTATTAATATTAAAATAGATATTAATTAAAAAATATTTACAAAACCCAAATTGATTCAAAATTAAAGTAACTTATATTACTTGATAATAATTTTTATTTTTAAAATTTGTACTTCTTTTATTAGCGTATATTTTTATTAGTTAAATAATATATTATTTAAATTATATTCGTCCCACTCATAATTTATTTTGTAATAAATATTTCTAAATAAATACACTAATAAATAATTAAAATGAATATTTAAAAATATAATAAATAGCAATAAAAAATAGATTTATTAATTATTAAGTAGTATATAGTGGTCTAATGGTTTATGTATTTAGGTGATACGGGGTTTAGGAGTTTACTGATTTAACCTTATATGCATTTATTTGGGCTGCTCATGGGACTCGGAGATTAGCGACCCGACCCGAAGTCTTGTCCTGAAAGAATCGAGACTGAGAAAATCTATTGACTTTTACTTTTCCCGTCCCGTTCTGTAACGTATTAGGTCCAGCCCTTGTCCGTCACACTTTTGGTTGCCTCTACCGTGTCATAGATGCCACCAGCCTTTTGGTTTGTTTTTCTGACGAGAATTAAGTGATTAATTATTATTATTATGTGTCTCAATCAGTTTTGTTGAGTATTGGTTGTGGTGTTGTGGTTGGGCTGAAGTGTTACAGACAGTTTTGTAGAGCTTGCTTGTTTGAAATATTTATATGTATTTATGCTTAACATATCATATTAATTAATGGCAATGCAGATGGCACAAACCAGTGGTAAACGAAAAATATAATAAATTGAAGATGATTACATCTCAATTGATCAAAGCACTGGTAAATCCAATCATCATCCATTCACGAACCCTCCTATTGTTATGGCAGGTTCTTCAATTCTAATTGTAAAAAAAGTCAAGGTACATCTGAACCTCAAGCTCATAAAAAGTATAAGTCTGATGTTTGAGAAACTTATGAGATATTAGTTGATCCAGAGGGAAATGAAACTGGTAGGGCAGCTTTTATATGGTGTAGGAAAGAATACTTGGCAAAAAGTGATCAAGGTACTTCGAGTTAATGGAAATACTTGAGAAAGACTTGTAAAATATTTTTATACAAAAAAAAGAATTAATAGAAGCTCACAAAGGTAAAGACAAGTCACAATCTTTGTTTAGTTTCACTAAAGGTACTAGTTCAAAGGATAAAAAATTAACTTGTTGGAAATTTGATCAACAACTAGTTACGGAGGCTTTGGTGAAAATGATCATAAAAGATGAATTTCCTTTTTGTTTTGTTGAGAGGGATGAGTTTAAGGAGTTTTGTGAAGTTAGTGTGCCTCAATTTAAAATTCCATCTAGGCACTCTATATTGAGAAATTGTTTTTCTTTGTTTGTGAAGAAAAAGAAGAAATTATTTGATAGCATATCATCTCATTGTTGTAGAGTTTCATTGAGTACCTACACTTGGACTAGCATTCAAAATTTGTCTTATATATGTTTGACTGCTCATTCTATTGATTCTCAATGTAATATGCATAAAAGGCTTTTGAACTTTTGTGTAATTAAATGTCATTCTGGAGTTAATATTAGAAATGCTATTAAGTTTTGCATGAATTAATGGGGTTTGAGAAAGTTGATGTTTATTTACTATTGACAATCGATCAAATAATGATGTTGCAGTTGAATAATTAAAAAAAAGGCTTGTGAAGAAAAGTGTTGTACCTTTGAGAAGCGAGCATTTTCATAAGAGATGTTGTGCTCATATCCTAAACTTAATTGTCAGAGATGGCATTGAGTAGTTGAGGGTGCCATTCAAAAAATTAGAGGTGTGGTGAAATATGTGAGGAGTAGTCCTAAAAGATTAGATATGTTTAAGTTATGTGTTGAAGAAGCAAACTTGACATATGGATCTTCATTGCAATTAGAATGTCCTATAAGATGGAATTCAACTTATTTGATGCTACAAACTAACATAAAATATCAAAAATAATTTGATAAGTTTAAGGACAAAGACAAAAGGTTTTTGAAGAAGTTTGGTTCAAACGTTCCAACTGAGAGAGACATAATAGACGCCAAAATTTTGGCTCGTTTCTTGAAAACTTTTTATAAGGTAAATTGTAAATTTTCTAGCTCATAATATTCTACCTCTAGTGTTTATTTTCCTGAGATTATTCTAATTTTGAAAAAAAATTGAGCTTTGTTAAAATAGTAGAGATACAATGGTGTCTGAAATTACATGTGTCAAACGGGCCGGGCCGCACCGGCCCGCCCCGTTTTTTTGAGCACGCGTGCCTTCGTGCCGGGCCAGGCATGCCATGGTTACCGTGCTGTGCTGTGCCCATCCCGGCACGGTTTAAAAAAGCTGGGCCAGGCACGGCCCAAAGGGACGGTAGGCCATGCCGTGCAATGCCATGCCCGCACGGACCCTGCGTGGCAGAACGGGCCAGAAAATTTTTTTTTTAAATTTTTTTATTTTATTTTATTTATATAAATTATTAATATATACATTATTTTAGATAATGTATAATATTATATATTTATAATATGAAATATGTTAAAATTTATTAAAATAACAAAGTTTAATTTTTTTTAATGTAATATAAAATTGGTTTAAATTTTATTATATTTATATAATAAAGTTATAAATTTTTAAATGAAAAATTAAAACAAAAAAATAAATAAATCAATACATTTTGTTAATAAAAATAAAAATTAATAAAAACCATAAGCAACTCAAATGAAAAATGACCAATCAGGGTTTTGAAACCGAATGTCCGAACCAAACAAATTATAGTTTCAACACAATGTACAAACAAAGCGTACAATCAATAAAAAAAACATCGAAATCAAAAAATAGTAGATCATCATCAAATGTCAATCGGCATATCATGAGCATCATCAGCCGCAACATCAAGATCAGTATCATATAGATCATCATCATCAGCAATCAACTCCTCCGCCATCGTAGTGAATGCGGTTGCAGTCCCTGTCCCAGTCCCAGCTCCAGCACAATCATGGATGCTAAACCTTGAATCCTCCCAATCCTTCAAACAAGCCAAGGCCTCAACAATATCTGGAAGTAATCTCGATCTCCTATCCGAAATCACGTTCACTGCAACAGAAAAAGCAGACTCTGATGCTACGCTCGACACCGGAGGAATCAGTAGACTTCGTGCCATCCTAGATAGCACGGGAAAGGTGGACTCATGTGATTTCCACCACTGTAATAAATTAAGATTCGTAGTATCAGAATGTGATAGGATTGAGTAGTAATCGGTATCTAAGTACCGAGAAATCTCGCTCCTATGTGATGGTCCACCCCTACGTTTTCCCCTCGCTAGCTGAATGGAAAAATCATCATCTCCGAATACGGTATCAATGTCCGTAATCACAATCTCACTACCACCACCATCATACCTAGTATCGTAGTATGTGAACAGGTCAGTCAACTTCTCTTGAATAAACCCTTCAGGTAGCTCTTCCAAGTTAATGCACGAGGAAATGTAAGTTAGGGTGTTTTTTACCCCTTCCACCTTAACCCTAGGGTCCATGCATGTGGCGAGGCAATAAAGAGATGGAAGAGTTGACCAGTATTTCAAGTACTTGGTTTCCATCTCTGCAACAATATGGCTAAGTTTCGGGTCAGCTTGATACTTCCTAAACATGCTACTAATGTTGCATATGCACCGGAATGCAATGCAAGTAGTGGGTGTATAAACCGACTAACACATGTTCGTCGTGTCATAAAAAATCTTCAGAAATTTTATAAATGAAATTCCTGAAGCACAGTTAGTGTCGTCAATAATTAGTTTGTCACTCCTACTATTGACGTAGTTGGATATCACATGTTCGTATCCAACATATGATTCTAACATAAGGTACATGTAATTCCAATGATGTCTCACATCCGATTGGAATTTCTTCTTCTTAAGATTCACAGACAAACAGAGACTACCAAACTCTTGTTTTCTGCGATGAGTGTGAATATATTTTAGTGCATTACGTATATTATCCAACGCGGGGGAACACACCTTCATACCAGCTTGAACAATCAGGTTAATCACGTAACACATACATCTGACATGAAAGATCTCTCCTAATGGTGCATCTCTAATATTCCTAACAAACATGTTTATCGTTACTCGATTATTAGATACGTTATCGAAGGTGACACTAAAAATTTTATTTTGAATTTTATATTGCCTAAAGATTTTCATCATGCACTCAAAAATGGCCGGGCCATCATGAGGATGAAGAATCTCAAAGAATCCTAAAATTTTTTTATTGATTGTCCAGTTTGAATCTACATAGTGGCTGGTGAGATATGCATAAGAAGATTCATCGTGACTTGTCCAGATATCAGACGTCACGGACACCACTCCACTATATGCCATAAATTCATTAATTATTTTTTGTTTTTCTAACTTATATATCTTTAGTATGTCATTCCTAGATGTGGACCTAGGAATCCTATGATGAGCAGGCTGAAATTATGTCTGCATGATGCGCACTACCCTTGGATCTTCCGAAAATCTGATCGGAAGACCCATCAATGTGATAAGTCTGGCCATGCCGTCCCTACCCAACTCGCTGGAGTATATGAAGGGAGTAAACTTTGAGACTAAACTCGATCCAGTCTCAAAAAATGCAGTGCCAAGTTGGGTTTGCCTAGGATCTAATGGTACATGTTTTTTTTGTGCATAATTCGGTATGACTCTTAAGGTGCCCAGTCCTAAATGAACTCTTACATGTTAAAAGTCCCATACAATATTTGCACTGTGTCATTTCTTGTTCCTCACCCCTAACATTTTTTTGTTTTAATATATTAAAATGAGTCCAAATTACTGAATTCCTCCTAGTTTTTTGTTTTTTACAAGTTTGGGTTGAGACGACTGGAGAAACCAAAGTTTTAGCAGCCTCATAGCTCTGTGTAATATTTTTATTTTCTAAATTTAAATATGTTTCCGTTCTATTTGTCATTTTTTAAGGATTTTTGTTTTTAAGAATAGTTTAATAGAGACTAGAAGACTGATTTTAATTTTTTCTAATTTTGGTATACAGAGAGAAAATAGAGAGAGAGAGAGAGAGTTAAAAAAACATAAAATAAATTACCCGGTAAAAGCAGTGAGGTCGGTCATGTGCACGATGCACCACAGTCAAGCTCTAATGTTCAAAACTCCAGTTGAGATTCCCGAAAATCCAAGCCGAATGCCAAAATCTCGAGTCCCGAGAGAGAGAAGCAAGATTTTTGAGAGAAAAATAGAATGATTCGAGAGAATTTATTTTTATGAAAAACATAAATGTTAAAGAGAGGGGGGTGGAATTTATAGATTAAAGATAATTTAAAAAAAGAATTTTTTTTTAATTTTTTTTAATTTTTTAGGGGGCAGAATCATGAGGGCCATTAGATTCTGCCCCCTAGCCATTGGAGGCAAGATCCAAAGGCTGAAAATTTTATTTTTATTAATTTTTTTTTCGTTGGGGAGCGATCTTGGTCGGTTCGGGCCTCGTGGAAGTGGGACCGGGGTCGGGTCCAATCAGACCCGACCCGCGGTCTTTTTTGCGGAGGGGCGTGGGGATCGCGGGGTCGGGCTCGGGGAAACCCGGCATGGGACGAACCTTGTCGGTGTGCCGTGCCACGGGTCGAACCGTGTTGGGTCAGGCACGGCACGGCACAGGCCAGACACGGCACGGGCCCGAGCCCGGTATTTCCCATGCCAGGCCAGCCCAGGCACGGCCGAACCATGCCATGCCTCGAGCCGGGCCGGGCCGGCGGCCCGATTGACACCTCTATCTGAAATGGGTATATAAATGAGGCATAAATTCAACAAATATTGGGGTTCTCTTCAGTCAACAAATATTATGCTTTTTGTTGCAGTAGTATTGAACCCTAGATATAAGCTCAAATATCTCAAGGTTAAATACACTTAGCATTATGAAGAGAATTGGCTAAAAATTTGGAAAAATTTTATAAATGCTTTAAATGAGAAGATGGATGATTATAAAGATTTAAATGAAGATGAATCAAAAGAAGAATATCTCTCTTCTACTGTGTTGAAGAAAAATGATGATTTCTTTAATGATAGTGATACTTATGTTGATGATTTTTTTTTGTTGAATTGGAGAAAGAACAAGAAGTTGCAGCTTTGGAAGAGTTGGATAGGTACTTGGAGGACAAACTTGAAAAAATAGAATTGATTTTGATCTTCTAAACTGGTGGAAGGTAAATGAGGTGAGGTATCCTTCTTTGGCAAATGTAGCAAGGAATGTATTTGTTATCCAAGCAACTACTGTGGCCTACGAATCTATATTTAGCACTAGGGGGAGAACTTTAGATAAATTTAGGAGTTCTTTAACACATATTACAGCTGAAGTTCTCATATGTCTACAAGATTGGTTGAGAAGCTCAAACAAACATATTGAAATTGAAGAATTAGTTCAAGACCTTAATGATAATGAATCATGTTAGTATACAAATCTTGTAAAGTTTAATTTCACTTTTACTTATTTTATTCATTCAATTTAATAAAATAATGGTTCAATTACAATTTTCATAGGGGTCTCAAGATCCAAATATTCTTCCAACTATAGTTGGCCAACTAAATTTGGAATGGGTGTATTAAATTTTATAAGGTAATATTTTGTTTTTTTATTATTCTTTCATCTTAGAATTTATGTCTACATGATTAACACGTTTTCATCTCTGGTTGTCCTTCTATAGTGGAGGAAGAAAAGGGAGGAGTTGTAGAAGAGATAACTAATTGGATTTGGATTTTTGTTGCTGTTCTAGGACGGACCTTTGAAATGATTATTATCATGGTTGTTATTAGTTGTATTTTTTTTGTTATATTAAGCTACCTAATTTTAGCAATTACTTAAGTAGTAATTGATGCTACCAATGTTTGTGGTCATCTTTAGCTATCCCTTAATATTTTAAGTAATTGTTTAAAAAATGTAGTATTACTATTATGGTTTACGTTCACTCGGCTTAACAAAGTCAACTTGTGAAAAAACAAAGAACCAAATTAAGCACACAACTCGGTCCCATTCTATTTAACATTTCTAGACTTTTCTGCACATCTAAGCTTTTGACAAGGTAATGGAACTCATTTGTGATATTCAGCCTATTTGACATAACAAAATTGGCCCATTTTGAGTTTGAAAGATACGTAACTAAGGAATGATAAATAGTACAACAAAAGGTTTCGTCATGAACTAACTTGGCCAGTTTGAAGAAAATAAATTGAAAAAAAAATGTCGAACTTCGTTCCATCCTGTAATGGTTTTCTCCTACCCAAAATTCCCGATCTCCATCCCATTTCATCCTGATATTTTCAACCTATGGGACGGGTCTTGATCTTCAAAAAAAATCTCCGAACTATGGGAAGGGACTGGAGATTTGTAATCCCCATCCCGTCCTGTCCCATGAGTACCCCTAGAATTTAGTGGTTTATAGGTTTTATTTAAAAAATAAAATAACAAAAAATTTAATATAACCTTTGAAACTAAACCAATTTTTAAATTTTTTTTAAATGTGAATACTATATTTAGTTATGATAATCTTAATAATTATATATCATCATAAATTCAATATAAATAATTAATTTATTGATATATATTATAATAATGATCATACAAAAGTAATTCATAATATTAATAGATAAATTATTGTTTAAAATATATTGCAAACCTAAAATGACTCAAATCAAAGTGAAATATTTTCTAAATATTAATTTTAAATTTTTAAATTTTGTATCCATTTATAAGCTATATATTTTTTGATGAAAAATAATTATTTAAATTATATTTCTCTCACTAATAATTTATTTTTAATTTATATTTCTATAAAATTAAACTATACATAAATAAAATTTATATTTAGAAATTATAATGAATACTAAATCAAATGAGATTTATTATTTATTATTTAGGTTATAACTATTTAATTATTTATGTTTTTTCTGGTTTTGGGGTTAAAGAGTTTATTGATTTACTATGTTTACACATTTAGGTGTTTATAGGTTTTATTTAATCATAAGAAATAACCAAAAATTTATTTTAAGAATTTTCATGATTTTGAAATGTTATAACCATAAAAATATATAATTTTTTACTAGTTGTAAAATATGAATACAATACTTTTTTATAATAATCTTAAAAATTATATTTGTTGTAAATTCAATATAAAAAATATATTAATATATATTATTATAATATCAAAAAATGAAATAATAATACTATTATTAATAAGATAATATTAATTAAAATATATTTGCAGAAACCAAAATAATTCAAAATCAAAGTAAATTATATACTAAAGACAATTTTAAATTTTTAAAATTTTGTTAATTTTTATAAGCTTATTTTTTTTCATAAAAATAATTTATTTAACTTATATATGTCTCGCTCATTATTTAATTTGTAATTAATATTTCTATAAATAACTAAAAAATAATTAAAATGATATTTAAAATTATAATGAAATACAAATAAAAAGAGATTTATCATTTATTATTTATTATTTTGGTTATATAGGTTTATGGTTTAAGTATTTAGGGGATTTTGGTGTTTAGGAGTCTAGAGATTTAAATGTTCAGGCATTTAGTGGTTTATAAGTTTTATTTAAATAATAAAATAATAAAAAAATTATTATTTGTTATTTTTTATCATTTTTGAAGGTTATAACCTTTAAAATATAATAATTTTTAAATTTTTTCAAATGTAAATATAATATTTATTTATAATCTTAATAATTATAAAAAATTTAAATTGAATATAAGTAATTTTATTGTTATATATTATAAAAATGCTCAAATAATAAATTAATAAACTTTATTAATAAGATTGAATAGCAATTAAAATATAATTGCTAAATCCAATATATAATGATTCAAAATCAAAGTAAAATATTACTAAATAATACTTTTTTGTTTTGAATTTTTACTTCTTTTTATAAGCTTATATTTTTAATTTGATTAAAAATAAATTATTTAAATTTATATTTGTCTAACTCATTATTTATTTTGTAATTATATATAACTAATAAATAATTAAAATGAATATTTAAAATTTTAATGAATACGAATTAAAATGAGATTTATGATTTATTATATGTGCTATACCGGTTTAATGGTTTGATTATTTAGGACTTTTATCGTTTAGGAGTTTACCAATTTTGATGTTTTTAGGCATTTAGTGGTTTATAGGTTTTATTTATATAATAAAAATAAAAATGTTTTTTTAGATTTTTTCTGATTTTCAAAGCTTATAACCATTAAAAATAAATTAATATTTAAAATTTTTTGATATTTTAATATAATTTTTAGTTGTAATAATATTAATATTATATATGATATAAATACAATATAAATAATTTTATTGATAGATTTATAATAATGATCAAAGATTAAATTAATAACTATTAATAATAAGATATATATTAATTAAAAAATATTACAAAACCCAAATTGATTCAAATTAAAAGTAAAATATATTACTCGATAATAAATATTTTATTTTTAAAATTTTACTTCTTTTTAAGCGTATATATATTTTTTAACTATAAAGATTATTTAAAATTATATGTGTCGCACTCATAATTTATTTTGTAAATAAATTTCTATAAAAAATAAACTAATAATAATTAAAATGAATATTTAAATAATAATAGATTGAAATAAATTCAATTTATTAATTATTAAGTAGTATATAGTGGTTTAATGGTTTATGTATTTAGCATTACGGGGTTTGAGTTTACTGATATAACTGTGTATGGATTTAGTGGTTTATAGAATTTATTTAAAAATAAAATAACATAAATTTATTTTTAATATTTTTTCATATTTCCAATGGTTATAATCCTTTGGAATATAATAAACATAAAATAATTATAATTATAAATGTTTATACTGAAAATTGCTTTCAGTATATATTTTCATATTATTAATCAGATTCTTCTAACATTAATTATATTACACGAGTACATAAAGAATATGAAAACAATAAACAGTTATTACTATATTAAATATGTTTAGATAGTTATGAAAACATATTGCTTAAAAGAAATAATATATAAATACCATACAATATTAATATCTGATTAATAATTAAACATTTATTATAATATTATTATTTTTTGATTATTTCAAGAATATGAAAACATTTAAAATATTTGATTAAAAAATGATATAATATAATATATTATAACAATATATAATATAAACTAAATATAAACAATTTTATTGATTGATATTATATCAATTATCAAAAAATAAATTAATAAACTATTATTAATATGATAGATATTAATTAAAATTTAATTACAAAAACAAAAATGATTAAAAATCAAAGGTAATTTATTACTAAATAATAATTTTTGTTTTTTTTGGTTTTTGCCTCATTTTATAAGATTAAAAATTTAATTATAACAAAAAATTGATAAACTCATAACGACAAAACTCCTAAATAATCAATCAGTTAAATTGGTATACCACATAAATAAATCATAAATCTCATTTTAATTTGTAGTCATTATAATTTTAACTATTCATTTTAATTATTTATTGGTTTATTTTTTATAGAAATTAGATAATTACAAAATAAATAATGAGTTAGACAAATAATTTTAATAATTTATTTTAAATCAAAAAAAATATAACTAATAAAAAGTAGTAAGAATTTAAAAACAGAAAAAGTATTATTTAGTAATATATTTTACTTTGATTTTGAATCATTATATATAGGTTTTGCAATTATATTTTAATTTCTATCAATCTTATTAATAAAAGTTTATTTAATTTATATTTGAATCATTTTTATAATATATAATATAAAATTACTTATATTAAATTTAAATGTCTTATAATTATTATATTTTCAAAGGTTATAACCTTCTAGAATTAAAAAATCACAAAAATTAATTTTTTTATTCTTTTTTTATTTAAATAAACATATAAACCACTAAATGCCTAAAAAAAATAAATCTCTAGACTCCTTAAACACCAAAATCCCTCTAAATATCTTAAAACCATAAACCTATAATAACATAAATAATAAATATAAATCTCATTTTTACTATAGTATTTATTATACTTTTAAAGATCATTTAATTATTTTCTTTGTTTATATTCCTAGAAATATTAATTTAAAAATTAAATAATGAGTGAGATCCTATCATTTAAAATAATTATTTATTTATGAAAAAAAAAGACTATATAAAAATAAACAAAATTTTTCAAAATTTTAAAATTTTAGTTTAGCTAATATAAGTTTACTTTGATTGTGAATTATTTTGGTTTCCTGCACAATATATTTTAATTAATATTTATCTTATTAATAATAGTTTATTATTTTATTTTTCATGATCAGTATAATAATATATATTATTACAATTTTTTTAATATTGAATTACAAGCAAATATAAAATTTTTTAAGATTATTATAAACTAATATTGTATTCAATTTTAATCCAACTATTAAAAAATTATTATATATATTTTAAAGTTATACAAAACATTTCAAAATCACAAAAATTGCATAAAAAAGGAAATTTTTTGTTATTTCTTGATTTACATAAAACCTATAAACAACGGCTATCATGCTGTAAACATATAAATCAATGAAATACTCATTAACCCCAAAGCCAAAAAAACTTAAAGCAATTAAATAGTTATAACCTAAATAATTAATAATCAAATCATCATGTTATTAGGATTCATGTAATAATTTCAAATATAAATTTTAAGTTATTTATTCAGTTTATTTTTATAGAAATATATTAAAAATTAAATCATTAGTGAGACAAATATAATTTAAATATTTATTTTTCATCAAAAAATATATAGGCTTATAAATGGAGATACAAAAATTTAAAAATTTCAAATTAATATTTCGTAAAATATTTCACTTTGATTTTGAATAATTTTAGGTTTTGAAATCTATTTTAAACAATATTTATCTTATTAATAATTGTTTATTACTTTTATATGATCCTTATTATAATATAATATCAATAAAATAGTTTATATTGAATTTTATTGATTATAATTATTTATGATTATTATAACTTCATATTATATTCACTTTTCAAAAAAATTATAAATTATTATTTTTCAAAGGTTATAAACATTCAAAAATAGAAAAAATAACAAAAATAATTTTTTTTTATTTTATTTTTTATATAAAACCTATAAACCACTAAATGACTAAATAAAAAAATGACTAAACTTCTAAACCCGAAGCCCATAAATACATTAAAACATTAAATTAGTATAGTCCAATAATAAATCATAAATCTAGTTTTATTAGTATTCATTATAATTTAATATTCATTTTAATTATTTATCATTTATTTTTATAGAAATATTAATTACAAAATAAATTATTAGTGCCGACAGATTATAGTTTAAATAATTTATTTTTCATTAAAAAAATGCTTATAAAAATGGCAAATTTTTAAAAATAAATAATTATTATTTGTAATATATCTTTTTTGATTTTGAATCATTTTAGATTTTACAATTAATTTTTAATTTATATCTATTCTTTATAAATACTAGTTTATTAATTTATTTATTGATCATTATTATAAATATCTATCAATAAAATTATTTATATTGAGTTTTACATTATATATAATTATTAAGATTATTATAACTAAATATTATATCCACATTTATAAAAAAAACTAAAAATTATTATATTTTCAAAGGTTATAACCTTCAAAAATTAAAAAAAATCAAAAAAATTAAAGTTTTGGTTTTTCATTCTTTAAAATAAAAACTATAAATCAGCTAAAGGTCTAAAAATTAATCACTAAACTCCTAAACCACAAAACAGACCTAAATACTTAAAACCATTAACTGTATATCCTGATAATAAATAATAAATCTCAATTTTATTTGTATTCATTATAATTTTAAATATTCATGTTAAATTATTTATTAGTTTATTATTAAGAATTATAAATTACAAATAAATTATTAGTAAGACAATATAATTTAAATAATTTATTTTTATAACAAAAATATAAACTTATAAAAAAAGCAAATATTAAAAAAATATTATTTAGTAATATATTTTACTTTGATTTAAATAAATTTAGATTTTGCAAATACTTTTTAAATAATATCTATTTTATTAATAATAGTTTATTATTTTATTTTTGATCATTATTATAATATCTAGCAATGTAATTATTTATATTGAATTTAAATGACTTATATTTATGAAGATTATTATAAATAAATATTATATTTACATTTGAAAAAAATTTAAAAATTATTATATTTTCAAAGGATATAATATTCAAAAATTAGAAAAAATAATAAAAGTAAATTTTTTGCTATATCATTGTTTAAATAAAACTTATAAACCACTAAATGCCTAAACACTTAAACATCTAAACTCCTAAACATAAAAACCCTTAAATACTTAAACCATTAAACTCGTAAACCTTAAATATAATTTAAATAATTTATGAAAATATTAATTACAAAATAAATTATGAGTGATACAAATATAATTTAAATAATTTATTTTTCAATAAAAAAATATTTAAGATTATAAAAAGAAGCAAAAACTAAAAAACAAAAATTATTATTTAGTAATAAATTTTACTTGGATTTTGAATAATTTTAGGTTTTGCAATTATATTTTAATTTATATCCATTATAAGAATAATAGCATATTAATTTATTTTTGATATTCGATATCATATCTATGAATAAAATTGTTTATATTTAGGTTATATTATATATAATTATAATGATTATTATTACTAAATATTGTATTCACATTTTTAAAATATTTTAAAATTATTATATTGTCAAAGGTTATAACCTTTGAAAATGTGAAAAAATATCAAAAATTATTTTTTTTGTTATTTCATTGTTTTAACAAAACCTATAAACCACTAAATGCCTAAAAACATAAATCACTAAAGTCCTAAATTACAAAACCTCTAAATACTTAAAATATTAAACTGGTATACATTAATAATAATTAATAAATCTCATTTTAATTTTTATTCATTATAATTTTGAATTTTTATTTTAATTATTTATCAGTTTATTTTTATTGAAATATTAATTACAAAATAAATTATTAGTGAGACAGATATAATTTAAATTAAACTAGTATACCCTAAATAATAAAGAATAAATCTTATTTTTTTTCATTATAATTTTAAATATTCATTTTAATTATTTATTTGTTTATTTTTATATAAATATTAATTAAAAAATAAATTATGAGTTGTACAAATATAATTGATATAAATTATTTTTAATCAAAAAAATATGGATAAACTTTTTAAAAGAAAAAAAAATTTAAAACAACAAATTATTATATAGTAATATATTTTGATTTCTTCTGAATCATTTTAGGTTTTTTTATTATATTTTAAGTGATATCTATCTTATTAATAATAGGATTATTAAATTTATCTTTGATCAATATTAGCATATTATCAATAATATGTTTATATTGAATATATGATATATAAATATAATGATTATTATAACTAAAATATTTGTAATCACTTTGAAAAATTTAAAAATTATTATATTTTCAAAAGGTATATAACCTTGAAAATATAAAATAAATAAATATTTTGTTATTTTAATTTTTAATAAAAACCTATAAACCACTAATGCATACATCAGTTAAATTAGTAAACTTCTAAACCCTTGTAAATGCATAAATACATAACCATTAAACTGCTATATACTTCTTAATATTAAGAAATTAATTTTTATTTCAATTATTATAATTTAAATATTCCTTTTAATTATTTATAGTTTATTTTTATATAAATTTATATACAAAATAAATTATGAGTGCGACAAAATAATTTAAATAAATTTATTTTAATAAAAAAAAATACTATACGTTTATAATAGAAGTAAAATTTAAAAATTAAAATTATCATCCAATAATATTTTTTACTTTAATTTTGAATCAATTTGGGTTTTATAAATATTTTTTAATTAATATTCTATCTTATTATTAATAGTTTATTAATTTTATTTTTGATTATTAGTATAATATCTATCAATAAAATTGTTTATCTTGAATTTATATGATATATAATTATTAAAATTATTATACTAAATATTGTATTCACATTTCAAAAAATTTTAAATATTATTATATTTTCAAAGGTTATAACCTATGAAAATAAAAAAAAATTACAAATTTTTTTGGTTATTTTATTGTTTAAATAAAACCTATCAACCACTAATGCCTAAAAAGATGAATCGCTAAACACCTATACGACAAAACCTTTAAATACTTAAACTATTAAATTGGTATACATTAATAATAAATCATAAATCTCATTTTAATTTTTATTCAGTATACTTTTAAATTTTTATTATAAAATAAATTATTAGTGAGATAGATATAGTTTAAATTAAATAGGTATACCCTAAATAATAAATAATAAATCTCATTTTTTTTATTTATAATTTTAAATATTCATTTTAATTATTTATTTGACTATTTTTATATAAATAATAATTAAAAAATAAATTATGAGTTAGACAAATATAATTTATGTAAATTATTTTAATCAAAAAAATATAGATAAACTTTTAAAATAAAAAAAATTACAAAACAAAAATTATTATATAGTATATATTTTGGTTTGCTTATGAATCATTTTATGTTTTGTAATTATATTTTAATTGATATCTATCTTATTAATTATAGATTATTAATTTATTTTTTGATCATTATTAGAATATTAATCACTAAAATTGTTTATATTGAATTTATATGATATATAACATAATGATTATTATAACTAAATATTGAATTCGCTTTTAAAAAAAATTTAAAAATTATTATATTTTCAAAGGTTTATAACCTTTGAAAATATCAAAAAATAATAAAAATAAATTTTTTGTTATTCTATTTTTAAATAATAATTTATAAACCACTAAATGCATACACAATTAAATCTGTATACTCTTAAACCCTTTAATACATAAATACATAAACCTATTAAACCTCTATATAATACAGAATAATTAATAAATCTAGTTTTTATTTCTATTTATTATAATTTTAAATATTCATTTAATTATTTATTAGTTTATTTTTTATCGAAATAATTTATTACAAAATAAATATGAGTAAGACAAATACAATTTAAATAATTTATTTCTAATCAAAAATAATATATACGCTTATAAAAGAAGTAAAATATAAAAATTAAAAATTATTATTCAGAAATATATTTTACTTTAATTTTGAATCGATTTGGGATTTTGTAAATATTTTTTAATTAATATCTATCTTATTATTAATAATTTATTAATTAAATTTTTGATCATTATTATAATAAATATTAATAAAATTAGTTTATATTGAATTTATATGATGTATTATTATTAAAAATATTATAAATAAATATTGTATTCACATTTCAAAAAATTTTAAATCTCAAAACCATTAAACTGGTATATATTAATAATAAATCATAAATCTCATTTTAATTTTTATTTAGTATAATTTAAAATTTTTATTTTAATTATTTATCAGTTTATTTTTATAGAAATATTAATTACAAAATAAATTATTAGTGAGACGGATATAATTTAAATAATTTTATTTCATCAAAAAAAATATAAGCTTATAAAAATAGCCACAATTTTAAAAACAAAAATTTATTATTTAGTAAAATATTTTATTTTCATTTTGTATCATTTTAGATTTTGCATTTATATTTTAATTTATATCATTCTTTTTAATAATAATTTATTAATTATTTATTGATCATTATTATAATATCTATTAATAAAATTATTTATATTGAGTTTATATTATATATAATTATTAAGATTATCATAAGTAAATATTATATTCACATTTAAAAAAATTTAAAAATTATTATATTTTCAAAGGTTATAACCTTCAAAAATTAAAAAAAACAAAAATTAAATTTTTTGTTTTTCATTCTTTAAATAAAAACTATAAATCACTAAAGGCATAAACACTTAAATCACTAAACCCAAAACACCTAAATACCTAAACCATTAAAACTGTATATCCTGAATAATAAAATAATAAATCTCACTTTTATTTGTATTCATTATAATTTTAAAATATTCATTTTAATAATTTTATAGTTTATTTTCATAGAATTATAAATTACAAAATATATTATGAGGAAGGAAATATAATTTAAATTATATACTTTTAAGAACAAAAATATAACGTTATAAAAAGAAGCAAAACATAAAATACATTATTATTTAGTAATTTATTTTACTTTGATTTTGTATAAATTTAGGTTTTGGAAATATATTTTAAATAATATCTATCTTATTTATAATAATTTATTAATTTATTTTTTGATCATTAATATAATATCTATCAATATAATTGTTTATATTGCATTAAATGATATATAATTATTAATATTATCAAAACTAAATATAGTATTCACATTTAAAAAAATTTAAAAATTATTATATTTTCAAAGGTTATAAACTTAAAAAATGACAAAAAATAACAAAAAATAAATTTTTTGTTATATCATTGTTTAAATAAAACTTATAAACCATTAAATACCTAAACACATAATTCTCTAAACTTCTAAACCTTGAAGCCCCTAAATTCTTAAACCTTTAAACTCGTAAACCTTAAATATAATTTAAATAATTTATTGAATTATTAATTACAAAATAAATTATGAGTGATACAAATATAATTTATTTTTTATCAAAAAAATATATAATCTTATAAAATGAGGCAAAAACTAAAAAAAAAAATTATTATTTAGTTATAAATTTACTTTGATTTTTTAATCATTTTAGTTTTTGTAATTAAATTATAATTTATATCTATCTTATTACTAATACTTTATTAATTTATTTTTTGATAATTTATATAATATCTATTAATAAAATTGTTTATATTTAGTTTATATTATATATTATTATAATAATTATTATTACTAAATATTGTATTCACATTTTTAAAAAATTTTAAAATTATTATATCTTCAAAGGTTATCTTTGAATATTTGAAAAAATATCAAGAATAATTTATTTGTTATTTCATTGTTTAAATAAAACCTATAAACCATTAAATGCCTAAATACTTAAATGAATAACTTCTAAATCTCGAAAACCCTAAATAGATAATTTTTTTAATAAATATATCCTAAATAATAAACAAAAATCTCATTTTTTATTTTTTTCATTATAATTTTAAATATTCATTTTAATTATTTATTTGTTTATTTTTATATAAATATTAATTACAAAATAAATTATGAGTTAGACAATTATAATTTATATAAATTATTCTTCATCAAAAACAATATAGATAAACTTTTCAAAAGAAAGAAAAATAAAAACCAAAAATTATTATATAATAATATAATTTGCTTTGCTTCTAAATTATTAATGGTATTCTAATTATATTTTAATTGATATCTATCTTATTAATAATAGATTATTAATTTATTTTTTGATCATTATTAGAATATTTATCGATAAAATTATTTATATTGAATTTTTAATGATATTTAAATATAATGATTATTATAACTAAATATTGAATTCTCTTTTGAAAAAAATTTTAAAATTATTATTTTCAAAGTTTATACCTTTGAAATGTGAAAAAATAAAAAAAATATTTTTTTTTGATATTTCATTGTTTAAATAAACTTATAAAACTCACTAAATGCCTAAACACCTTAATTCAATAACTCCTAAATCTCTAAAACCCTAATAAATAAATAATAATCCTTTTTAACTGGTAACCCTAAATAATAAATAATAAATCTCAATATTATTTTTTTCATTATAATTATAAATATACATTTTAATTATTTATTTGTTTATTTTTATATAAATATTAATTACAAAATAAATTATGAATTAGACAAATATAATTTATATAAATTATTTTTCATCGAAAAATATAGATAAACTTATAAAAAGAATAAAAAATTTAAATACTAAAATTTATTATATGGTAATATATTTTGCTCTCCTTTTGAATCATTTTAGATTTTGTAATTATATTTTAATTGATATCTATCTTATTAATAATTGTTTATTAATTTATTTTTTGATCATTATTAGAATATTTATCAATAAAATTGTTTATATTGAATTTATATGATATATAAATATAATGATTATTATAACTAAATATTGAATTCACTTTTGAAAAAAAATTTAAAAATTATCATATTTCCAAAGGTTATAACCTTTGGAAATATGAAAAAATAATAAAAAATTTTTTTTGTTATTTTATTTTTTAAATAAAACCTATAAACCTTTAAATGCATACACAGTTATATCAGTAAACTTTTATACCACGTAATGCCTAAATACATAAACAATTAAACTGCTATATACTACTTAATAATTAATAAATTGAATTTTTATTTCAATTTATTATTATTTTAAATATTCATTTTAAATATTTATTAGTTTATTTTTATAGAATTTTTATTACAAAATAAATTATGAGTGCGACACATATAATTTTAATAATTTTGTTTTAATCAAAAATTATATTATGTTTAAAATAAGTATAAAAGAAGTATTATTAAAAATTAAAAATTATTATCAACTAATATATTTTACTTTAATTTTGAATCAATTTGGGTTTTCTAAATATTTTTTATTTATATCTATCTTATTATAAATAGTTTATTAATTTAATTTTTGATCATTATTATAATATATATCAATAAAATTGTTTATATTTATTTTATATGATATAGAATTATTAAAATTATTATAACTAAATATTGTATTCAAATTTCAAAAAATTTTAAATATTATTAAATTTTAATTTGTTATAACATTTGAAAATGACAAAAAATTACAATTTTTTTTGTTATTTTATTATTTAAATAAAACCTATAAATCATTAAATGCCTGAAAACATAAATCACAAAACTTTTAAACGACAAAACCTCAAAATACTTAAACCATTAAACTAATATACATTAATAATAAATTATAAATCTCATTTTAATTTTTATTCAGTATAATTTTAAATTTTTATTTTAATTTTTATCAGTTTCTTTTTATAGAAATATTAATTACAAAATAAATTATTAGTGAGATAGATTTAACTTAAATTAACTAGTATTCCGTAAATAATAAATAATAAATCTCATTTTTTTCTTTATATTTTTTATATTCATTTTAATTAATAATTTTTTATTTTTATATAAATATTAATTAAAAAATAAATTATGAGTTAGACAAATATAATTTATGTATATTATTTTTAATCAAAAAAATATAGATAACTTTTTAAAATAAAAAAAAAATTCAAAATAAAAAATTATTATATAGTAATATATTTTGCTTTGCTTATGAATCATTTTATGTTTTGTAATTATATTTTAATTGATTTCTATTTTATTAATAATAGATTATTAATTTATTTTTTGATCATTATTAGAAAATTTTCACTAAAATTATTTATGATGAAATATGATTTATAAATATATTTATTATTATAAATAAATATTGAATTCGCTTTTGAAAAAAATTTAAAAATTATTATATTTTCAAAGGTTATAACCTTTAAAAATATTAAAAAATAATAAAAATAAAGTTTTGTTTTATTTTTTAAAAAAAACCTATAAACCACTAAATGCATACACAATCACATCAGTAAAGACCTAAACCCTGTAATACTGAAATATATAAACCATTAAACTTCTATATAATACATAATAATTAATAAATCAAATTTTAATTTCTATTTATTATAGTTTATATATTCATTTTAATTATTTATTACTTTGTTTTTATATAAATATGTATTATAAAATAAATTATGAGTGCGACAAATATAATTAAAATAATTTATTTTAATCAAAAGATATATATACACTTATAAAAGAAGTAAAAATTTAAAAATTAAAAATTATTATCCAGTAATATATTTTACTTTAATTTTGAATCAATTTGGGTTTTATAAATATTTTTTAATTAATATCTATATTATTATTAATTGTTTATTATTTTAATTTTTGATCATTATTATAATATCTATCAATAAAATTATTTATATTGATTTATATCATATATAATTATTTAATATTATTATAAATAATTATTTTATTCACATTTCAAAAAATTTTAAATATAATTAAATTTTCAAAGGTTAACCTATGAAAATGAGAAAAAATTAGAAATTTTTTTTGTTATTTTATTGATTAAATAAAAGAAATAAACCACTAAATGTCTAAAAACCCAAATCGCTAAACTCCTAAAAGATAAAACCTCTAAATACTTAACCCATTAAACTAGTATACATTAAAAATAAATCATAAATATCATTTTAATTTTTATTCAGTATAAATTAAAATTTTTATTTTAATTAATTTTCAGTTTATTTTTATAGAAATATTAATTACAAAAATAAATTATTAGTAAGACAGATCTAATTTAAATTAGACTGGTATACCCTAAATAATAAAAAATAAATCTCATTTTTAATTATAATTTTAAATATTCTTTTTAATTATTTATTTGTTTATTTTTATATAAATATTAATTATAAAATAATTTATGAGTTACACAAAAAAAATTATGTAAATTATTTTTCATCAAAAAATTATAGATGAACTTTTTAAAAGAAAAAAAAATTTCAAAACAAAAAATTATTATAAGTAATATATAATTTATAAAATTTATTTTTAATCAAAAAATTGATAAGCTTATAAACAGAATACAAATTTAAAATCAAATAATTATTATTTAGTAAAATATTTTGCTTTGATTTTGAATCATTTTAGGTTTTGATATTATATTTTATGTAATATCAATCTTATTCATAATAGATTTTAATTTATTTTTGATAATTATTAGAATATCTATCAATAAAATTGTTTATATTGAATTTATAGATATATAATTATTATGATTATTATAAATAAATATTGTATTCACTTTTGAAAAAAATTTAAAAATTATATATTTTCAAAGGTTATAATCTTAAAAAATGAGAAAAAATAATAAAAATAAATTTTTAGTTTTTATTCTTAAATAATAGCTATAGACCATTAATTGCTTACTTACTTTAATTAGTAAGCTCATAAACCCCGAAACCCCTAAATACATAAAGATTTTAACATCTATATACTACTTAATAAATAATAAATTTCATTTTTATTTCTATTTATTATAATTTTAAATATTCATTTTAATTATTTATAGTTTAATTTTTTAGAAAAATTAATTACTATATAAAATTCGAGTAAGACAGATATGATTTAAATAATTATTTTTAATCAAAAAAAATATAAGCTTATAAAAAGAAAAAAAATAAAAAATTAAATATTATTATTTAGTAATATATTTGATTTGATTTTGAATCATTTCATGTTATGTAAAATATTTTAATTAATATTTATATTATTAATAATAGTTTATTATTTAATTTTGATCATTATTACAATATATATCATTAAAATTGTTTATATTGAATTTATATGATATATAATTAGTAAGATTAATATAATTATGCATAGTATTCACATTTCAAAAAATTTTAAAAAGTATTCTATTTTTAAAGGTTATTACAAAAATTAGAAAAAATCTAAAAAAAAAATTATTTTATTATATAAATAAAACTATAAACCACTAAATACCTAAAAACATAAATTGATAATCTCCAAAATGACAAAACTCCTAAATAATCAAACCATCAAACCGGGATACCACATATAATAAATCATAAATCTCTTTTTAATTCATATTCATTATAATTTTATGTATTCATTTAAATTATTTATTAATTTATGTTTTATAGAAATATTAATTACAAAATAAATAATGAGCGAGACAACTATAATTTTAATAATTTATTTTTAATCAAAAAAAATATTAGCTAATAAAAAGAAGTAAAAATTTAAAAACAAAAAATTATTATTAGTACTATATTTTACGTTGATTTGAATCATTATATATAGGTTTTGCAATTATATTTAATTGTGATCAATCTTATTAAGAATAGTTTATTAATTTATTATTTGATCATATTTTATAATATCTAACAATAAAATTAGTATATGCATTAAAATGTTTTATAATATTAAGATTATTATAAACTAGATATTAATATTTACATTTGAAAAAAATTAAAAATTAGTATATTTTCTAAGGTTATAACCTTCAAAAATGATAAAAAATCACAAAAATAATTTTTTTATTATTATTTTAAATAAAACTTATAAACAACTAAATGCCTAAACATTTAAATCTCTAGACTCCTAAGCCCCAAAAACCCGTAAATACTTAAACCATTAAACCTATATAACCTAAATAATAATAAATCTCATTTTATTTGTATTCATTATAATTTTAAATATTTATTTTTAATTATTTTTTAGGTTATTTTTATAGAAATATTAATTACAAAATAAATAATGAGTGAGACAGATATAATTTAAATAAATTATTTTTTATGAAAAAAAATATAAGCTTATAAAAAAAACAAAATTTCAAAAATTTAAAATTTTTTTAGTTTATAATTTAGTTTAATTTTGAATTATTTGGGTTCTGCAAATATATTTTAATTAATATCTGTCTTATTAATAATAGTTTATTAATTTATTTTTGATCATCAAAATTATATATTAATAAAATTTTTTATATTAAATTTACATCAAATATAATTATTTAGAATATTATAACTAATTAATGTATTCATATTTTAGAACTATTAAAAAATTATTATATTTTCAAAGGTTATAACCTTTGAAAATCACGAAAATTCATCAAAATAACTTTTTAGCTATTTCATAGATTAAGTAAAACATATAAATCAATAAATAAAACCTAAATGTGTATCATATAATTCAATAAACTCATTAACCCCAAAAACCACAATATACTTAAACCATTAAAAAGGTATACCCCAAATAATAATCATAAATCTCATTTTTTTAGTATTATAATTTTATATATACATTTTAATTATTTATTAGTTTATTTTTAAAGAAATATAAATTAAAAAATAAATTAATAGTTAGACAAATATAATTTAAATAATTTATTTTGATCAAAAAATATATAAGCTTATAAATGGATACAAAAATTTAAAAATTTAAAATTAATATTTAGTAAAATATTTCACTTTGATTTTGAATCATTTTAGGTTTGTATAAATATTTTAAAGAATATTTATCTTATTAATAATTGTTTATTAATATTTTGTAAAAATTATTATAATATATATCTATATAATTTTTTATATTGAATTTACATGATATTAATTATTAAGATTATCATAATTAATTATAGTATTCACATTTATAAAAATTTAAAAATTGTAATAGTTTCAAAGTTTATATTAAATTTTTGTTATTTTATTTTTTAAATAAAACCTATAAACCACTAAATGCTAGGGGTGCTCATGGGACGGGACGGGATGGGCATTACTAATCTCAAGTCCCTTCACACAGTTCGAGAAATTTTTTTGAAGATCCAGACCCGTCCCATAGGTTGAAAATATTGGGATGGGACGGAACGGAGATCATGGATTTTGGGTAGGAGAAAACAGTTCCGGGACGGAATGGCATTCAGACATTTTTTTCAATTATTTTCTTCAAACCGGCCAAGTTAGTTCATGTCGAAACCTTTTGTTGTACCATTTATCATTCCTTAGTTATGTATCTTTCAAACTCAAATTGCGCCAATTTTGTTTTGTCAAATAGACTGAATACCAAAAATGAGTTCCATTACCTTGTAAAAAGCTTTGATGTGCAGAGAAAAGGATAGAAATGTTAAATAGAACGCGACCGAGTTGTGTGCTTAATTTGGTCTTTGTTTTTTCACAAGTTGGCTATGTTAAGCCGATGTGAACGTAAACCAAATAGTAATACTACATTTTTTAAACAATTACTTAAAATATTAAGGGATACCTAAAGATGACCACAAACAATATTATGAGCCAGAAAATTTACAAGTTACCTCATAAAATGTTTTCAAGAAACGAGCCAAAGTTTGGCGTTTGTTCAGTCTCTCTCAGTTGGAACGTTTGAACCAAACTTTTTCAAAAACCTTTGTGTTTGTCCTCCAACATGGCAATTTATTTTTGAAATTTTATATCAGTTTGTAGCATCAAATAAGTTGAATTCCATCTTGTAGGGCAATCAAATTTCAAAGAAGATCCATATGTCAAGTTTGCTTCTCAACACATAACTTAAACATATCTAATCTTTTAGGATGCTCCTCACATATTTCACCACACCTCTAATTTTTGAATAGCAACACTCAACCAAGGTAATGCCATCTCTGATAATTATGTTTAGGATGAGTACAACATCTCATATGAAAATGCTCGCCTCTCAAAGGTACAACACTTTTCTTCATAAGCCTATTTTCAATTGTTCTACTGCAACATCATTATTTGATGCATTGTCAACAGTAATACACATTTAACTTTCTCAATCCCCATTCATTAATGCAAAACTCAATAGACTTTCTAATATTAACTCCAGAATGTCTTTTAATACATAAAAGTTCAAAAGCCTTTTATGCATATTCCATTGAGAATCAATAAAATGAACAATCAAACATATATAAGACAAAATTTGAATGCTAGTCCAAGTGTCTGTAGTCAATGAAACTCTACAACAAGAGATGATATGCTATCAAATAATTCTTTCTTTTCATTCACAAACAAAGGAAAATAATCCCTCAATATAGAGTGCCTAGATTGAAAATTGAGACACACTAATGTCACAAAACTCTTTAAACTCATCCCTCTCAACAAATCAAAAAGGCAATCATCTTTTATGATCATTTTCACCAAAAGCCTCCCTAACTAGTTGTTAATCAAATTGCCATCAAGTTAATTTTTTATCCACTAAACTAGTACCTTTAGTAAAACTCAACAAAGATTGTCTCTTGTCTTTACCTTTGTGAGCTCTATTAACTTTTTTTTGTGTGGAAAATTTCCTAAAAGTCTCTCTCAAGTATTTCCATAAATGCGAAGTACATTGATCACTTTTTGCCAACTATTCTTTCCTACACTATATACAAGCTGCCCTTACTAGTTTCATTTCCCTCTGAATCAACTAATCTCATAAGTTCCCAAATAGCAGACTTATACTTTTATGAGCTTGAGTTCAGATGTACATTGACATTCTTTTATAATTGAAATTAAATAACCTACGGTACAATAGGAGGGCTCGTGAAAGGATGATGATTGGATTTACCAGTTACTTTGATCATTTGAGATTTGATCATCTTCAATTATTGTATTTTTTGTTTACGCTGGATTATTGCCATATGCATGCATTAATTAATATGATATGTTAAGCATAAATACATATAAATATTTCAACAAGCAAGCTCTACAAAACTGACTATAAACCCATTCAGCACACTCATTCGGCCCAACCACAACACAACAACTAATACTCAATGAAACTGACCGAGACACATAATAATAATAATAATTAATCACTCAATTCTCGTCAGAAAAAACAAAACAAAAGGCCGGTGGCATCTTGGACATGGTGGAGGCAACTAGAAGTGGGATGGACAAGGCTGCTGGACCTAACTGAACATGGCTGGAATGGCGTGAGGTGGCTGGAACTCGTCGAACATCAATAGGTGCGTCGGAATTGAATGGGCAGTAGCTGAATCGTGGCATCTTCATGTTATATATATATATATATTATTGGTTCTAATAAAGGTTTTTTTAGGATGGGATGGTACTCGGGATGGAAATTGCTTAAAATCTGGAATCATTCTAAAGAAAAAATAGTGACAGAACGGGATGGGAAAAAGTCAAAGTCAACGGATTTTCTCAGTCCCGATTCTTTCGGGAGAAAACTATCGTCGTGTCGCGAATCTTCGAGTCCCGTGAGCAGCCCTACTAATGCATATAAAGTTAAATCAGTAAACTCCTAAACCCCGTAATGCCTAAATACATAAACCATTAAACTGCTAAATACTACTTAATAATTAATAAATCTATTTTTTATTGATATTTATTATATTTTTAAATATTCATTTTAATTATTATTGTTATTTATTTAGAAATATTTATTACAAATTAAATGTGAGTGGGACAAATATAATTAAAATAATATTTTATTATATAATAAAAATATA
>JAREIK010014035.1:0-47264 GCA_029783825.1 Sapria himalayana
TTAATATACATTTTTAGATATTAATATTTAAAAAGTATGTTACTATATCTATACTATACATAACTATATGTATAAATATATAAAATTATATGAAAAAATATATACCTACATGTATAAATATAAGTTTAACTATATGTGTAACTATATGTTTAATCACATGTAATTATATTTATAATACATGTATAACAACGTACAATATTATGTTTAACTATGTGTATAACTAGTTTAATTTCTAAGCTATAAAAACAAACTTATTTAGTAAAACTTATAAAGGAATGTGTATAATGGTGTGTCCTTATAGAATGGTCAAAGTGGATTGAGATATCACAATATTAGCTGCTCCCATATAAAAATGAAATAAAAGAAAATGTAAAACTATAAAAATCACTATATATATATATATTGACACAAACACACACACACACACACACACTTGGAAACATGAATGGAGTACTCTTATATACTATGGGCACTATTAATGCATAATAATAAAAAATAAAATAAAAGAATGTAACTCAAAAAAATCGCTGCTTCTCATTTACTTCTATTAGATATTTTTAGAGTTAGTTATTCTATTATCGATTTAATTATCATCATTTTTTTTCCTCAAACAAATGCATCTACATATAAATGATATCAAAATGTGCAATGAGTCATTGTATGAGTTGAAATTTCAACTTTTAACTGCATCCCACTATGGAATACATATTCCTAGAAAGCTTTTTCTGAAAATTAAATTGTAAATGTGCATGCAGTGGTGCTAAATACATTATCAAAAAGGATTTGCTGGATGACATAGTTTTTGATGATGTTGTTTCCCTAGTTGACCTTGCTAGAAGAGTATCCTACAATATGCTCCTTGCTTCCTTCTTTTATTCATTATTTTGTACTTTAAATAATTTTACTTGTTCCATCTTTCAAAACTTTTATGCTATTAGATTCAAGATCTAGTTTCTTTCCTCCAACCCCATGCATGTTCTTGCTGTTTAGGGGGAAGTTGTAGATGTTCTAACTTCTAAGAAGGATTTTAAAATATTCAAGGATAATCTTGTATTATTTTGGGGACAATTTGGAAGTAGAATGTTAGAATAGGCCATTATTTGATAAGGTTTCATTTGAAAAGTGTATGGATTATGTAATAGCACTATCATGGTAAAGCTACATCTTTGGTTGAAGATAAAGATAAATTCTAATATTGTAAATGGTATTTGAACCTTTGTGTAGTATATACATACATACTGAATTGATGCCATGATCACTAATAAATCAGGCTAGTTTTTATTTTTGTTCGAATTTGATGCTTGCATGATGATGCCACAAGAGAAAATGGCAAATCAGATTAAAAAGCTAATGCTGAAAGAACTTATTGACCAAGAAAAAGCTGATCCCTTCTCTTTGTTTCTTGAAAGAAGAGTTGTTTCCTATTACTTGTACAAGGATTCTGAAAGAATTCTAGGAAATACTTATGGCATGTGTATTTTGTAGGTTTTACTTTTCTTTTCTTTCTAGATACTATGTTTAAGATTCTCATCACTGCTAATAACTCCTTTTTTGCCCTTGTAATTGTGTAAGATTTTGAAGCCTCAACTCCAAATATTATTGCAAGAATGATTGAAACTGTGGAAGGTGGTGATCTAGTTGTTTTAATTCTTCAAACCCTATCATCACTCATGAGTTTGTGTACTATGGTCATGGTAAGTTGCATTTCATTACTCGTTATTTGCTTACGTGAAAACATGATATGCATTCTTTGTTCGTTGAATCTGAATCTTTGTTATTCCTGACATGTTAGGATGTTCACGAAAGATTAAAAACAGAGTTGAATTCTGAAATAGGTTCTCGGTTCAATGAGGGTTTCTCTTATATGTACATATAAGAGAAATGCTAGTATATCTCTTATATGTACATGTTTAGTATATATGTTCATATATACTCAGTATATCTACATCTATACTACATTATTTGTACATATAATACTACAATATTATATGTACATGTATACTGAGTATATATGTACTCAGTATATATGTACATATAATATTATAGTATATATGTATATATACTACAGTAATATATGGAACTAGTGAAATGCTAGTATATATGAACATATATATTATAGTATTATATATTAATTAACACATAACTTTTTTAATTTATATATTTTGATTTAATTGACTGGTTTAAATTTTATACAGATATGGTACCGCATTGTTCCCCATACTAAGCTTTTAAAAGTGAAAAGATTTTTTTACTAGACATGACACACTGTAACTTAGATAGCTTTATCGTAGTAGAAAAATGGTGACCGAAGGAGCTGCAAGAGAGAAAGAAACGTCAATTAAATGGATAAATTATATTTTATGCAATGTATGTATGTGTATGTATGTAAGTATGTATTGAACTTTTATTCTATAAAATCTAGTGGTAAATTTATTGTGCCTTGTGTTTCCAGGTTCAATGCAATTTCGAACAAACAATGATGATTTTTGTAGCCCTGGTTAAGGTGTTTCTTACTTTTTTTATACTTGTGACAGAATATATAGATGTTTGATGTTCATGCTCCATAATAGGTGTTTACACTCTACTTTAATGTAATACTTGTACATTTATACCTGTATATATGTATATGTACATATACATATATATTAGTATATATGTACACGTAATTACTAGTATATGTGTATATGTAAATATACACTATAGTATATGTACATATTTAAATGTACATATAGATACTTAGTATATATACATATATACACTATAGTATATGTACATACATACTATAGTGTATATGTATACACTGGTATATTTTACATATATACTATAGTATATATGTACATATATACTATAGTGTATATGTACATACATACAATAGTGTATATGTATACTAAAGTATATATGTACATATATACAGTAGTGTATATGTACATATATACAGTAGTGTATATGTACATATATACTAGTATTTATGTACATGTATTTACTAGTATATATGTACATTATTGTACATATATACTACAGTGTATATGTACATATACTGATTATATATGTACATATAAATACTTATACATATATACTAGTATATATATTCATATACAAATATACTTGTGTATACATATACACTGGATTGTATATGTATACATGTATATATGTACATATACACTGTAGTGTATATGTACATATACTGAGTATATATGTACATATAAATACTTGTACATATAACTAGTATATATGTATATATACATATATACTAGTGTATAAATATACACTACAGTATATATGTACGTATATACTGAGTATATATGTACTTAGCATGTATGTACATATAATACTACAGTTTATATGTACATATATTACATTAATATATGTAACTAGTGAAATGCTAGTATATACGTACATATACACTACAGTATATATTTATATATATATATATTATAATATTATATATATATCAAAACATATCTTTATTTATTTATTTATTTTTATTTTATTGACTAAATTAAATTTCGTACAGATATGGTACCACATTGTTTCCCATACGAATCTTATATAAGTGAAAGGATTTTTTACTAGACATGATGCACTATGACTCGGACAGATTTGTCGTAGTAGAAAGATGGTGATCGGAGGAGCTAAGGGATAGAAAGCAATGTTAATGCATGGATAGATTATCCTTTATGCATTGTCAATAGATACATTGATGAATAAGATGTAATAAAATTTTGTAATGTTTTTGTTTGAATTATGTAAAATGTTGAAAGAGAATAAATTATTAAAAGATTTTATTTTTTGTTAATTATAAATTATAATTTATAGTTTATTTTTTTTTTCAATTTAAAATAAAAATATTAAAAAATATTTATTAAATAATTTGTAAAAAAATTCTAAAAATAATTTTGGAATAAAAATAGATAGGAAATTTTCCCTTGCTAATTTAGCTCGGGAATTATCCCTTGCTAATGTAGCTAGGGATTTTCCCTTCCTAATTTAGCTAGGGATTTTCCTTTCCAAATTTAGTTAGGGAATTTTCCATTACTATTTTATCTAGGAAAATTATTATTTTAGCTAGTGATTTTTCTGTCGCTAAAATTTTTTTGATAGGGACTATTTCCCACACTAATTTTTAGCGACGAGCACTATATATAGGGAAAGCATTCATTGTTATAAACGTTTAGTGACAAACACTATAGATGGGGACACCAATTTAGCATGCTAATTTTGATAGTGGAATTATTATTTTAGCTAGTGATATTTTTGTCGGTAAAAATTTTAGCAATGACTATTTTCCTTGCTAATTTTTAGTAACGAGCACTTTAGATTGGGAAAGATTCCATCATTAATCCATTACTACATCTCGTTTAGCGACGGAAAACACCCATTTAGCTAGGGAATTGGACCTAGCTATTTGGATTTTTGTTGTAGTGGAATAAGAAGAATAAGAAAAATAAGAAGAATAAGAAAAATAAGCAAAATAAGTAAAATAAGAATAATAAAAATTAAAATAAGAATAAAAAGAATAAGAAGAATAATAAGAATAAGAAGAATAATAAGAATAAGAAGATAAAAAAGAATTAGAATAACAAGAAGAATAAAAATTATAAGAAAATAAAAAAATAAAGAGAATAAAAATAAAAAGAAGAATAATAAGAATAAAAAGAATAAGAAGAATTAGAAGAATAAAAAGAATAAGAAGAATAAAAATAATAAGAAGAATAAGAAGAATAAGAATAAGAAGAATAAGAAGAATAAGAAAAATAAAAATGATAAGAAGAATAAAAAGAATAATAATGATAAGATGAATAATAAGAATAAGAAGAATAAGAAGAATAAGAAGAAGTAGAAGAATAAATGGAATAAAAAGAATATTAAAATAAAGAATAAGAAAAATAAAAATAATAAGAAGAATAAAAAAAATAAAAAGAATAAAAATAAAAAGAAGAAAAAGAATAATAAGAATAAGTAGAATAAGAAGAATGAGAAGAATAATAAGAATAAGGAGAATAAGAAGAATAGGAAATATAAGAAGAATAATATGAATAAGAAGAATAAGATGACTAAGAAGAATAAGAAGAATAAGTAGAATAATAAGAATATGAATAATAAGAAGAATAAAAAGAATTTGAAGAATAAAAAGTATTAGAATAACAAATAGAATAAGAAGAATTAGATGACTTAGAAGAATTAGAAGAATTAGAATAATAAGTAGAATAATAAGAATTAGAAGACTTAGATTCATAAGAAGAATAAGAAGAATAAAAAGATTAAAAAGAATAAGAAGAATAAAAAGAATTAAAAGAATATGAGGAATAATAAGAATAAGAATAATAAGAATTATAAGAATAAGTAGAATAAGAGGAAAAAAGAGAATAAAAAGAATTAGTAGAATAAGAAGAATTAGAAGTCAGAAGAATAAGAGGAAATAGAAAACTTAAAAGAATAAGAAAAATAAGAAGAAAATGAATAATAAGAAGAAGAAGAATAATAATAATAATAATAATAATAATAAATAGAAGAATTAGTAGAATAAGAATAATAAGAACAATAAAAAGAAAAAGTAGAATAAAAAAATAAGAACAATAAAAAGAATAAGAAGAATAATAATAATATTAAGAAGAATAAGAAGAATAAGAAGAATACGAAGAATATTGAATAATTAAAGAATAAGAAGACTAAGAAGAATAAGAAGAATAAGAAGAATAAGAAAAATAAGAAGAATAAGAAGAATAAGAAGAATAAGAAGAATAAGAAGAATACAAAGTATATAAACAATAAGAACAATAAGAAGAATAATAAAAATAATAAGAATAAGAAGAATAAGAATAATAGGAAGAGTAAGAATAATAAGAAAAATAAGAAGAATAAAAAGAATAAGAAGAATAAGAAAGAATAAGAAAAAAAAGAAGAATACGAAGAATAAGAACAATAAGAAGAATAAGAAAAATAATAAGAATAATAATAATAATAATATTAAGAAGAATTTAAAGAACTAAAAAACTTAGAAGAATAAGAAGAATACTAAGATTAAGAAGAAAATGAAGAATAAGAAGAATATGAAGAATAATAAGACTAAGAAGAATAATAAAAATAAAAAGAATAAGAAGAAAAGAAGAAAAATAAAAAAATGAAGAATATGAAGAATAAGAATAATGATGAGAATGAGAATAATAAAAGAATGTGAAGAATAAAAAGAATAAGGAGAATAAGAATAATCATAAAATAAGAATAATAAGAAGAATACGAAGAATAAGTAGAAAAAAAGAATAAGAAAATAATAATAATGAGTAGTATAATAAGAATAAGAAGAATTAAAAAATAAGAAGAATAATAAAAATAAGAAGAATAAAAATAATAAAAAGAATAAGAAGAATAAGAAGAAGAATAAGAAGAATAAGAGAATAAGAAGAATAAGAAGAATTAAGAGAATAAGTAGAATAAGAAGAATAAGAAGAATAAGATTAATAAGAATAATAAGAATAATATGAAGAATAAGAAGAATAAGTAGAATAAAAGAATAAAAAAAATTATAAATTAATAAGAATAAGAAGAATAAGAAGAATAAGAAGAATAAGAATAATAATAAGAATAAGCAGAATAAGAAGAATAAGAAGAATAAGAAGATTAAGAAGAATAAGAAGAATAAGAAGAATAAAAAGAATAAGAAGAATAAAAAGAATAATAAGATTAAGAAGAATATGAAGAATAACTAGATTAATAAGAATAAGAATAATAATAATAATTACAAGAAAAAGTAGAATAAGAAGAATGAGAAGACTTAGAAGAATATGAAGAATAAGAAGAATTAAAAGAATAAGTAGAATAATAAAAATTAGAAGACTTATAAGAATTAAAAATAAGAAAAATACTTAAAATAAAATGAAAAAGAATAATAATAATAACAATAAGAAAAATAATAATTATTATAATTATATGAAGAATAAGAGGATTAACAAGAATAAATAGAATTAGAAGAATAAGATGAATAAGAAGAATAAATAGAATTAGAAGAACAAGAAGAATTAGAAGAATTAGAAGACTTAGAAAAATAAGAAGAATTAGAAGACTTAGAAGAAAAATAAGAAAAAGAAGAATAAGAAGAATAAGAAGAATACTAAGAATAAAAAGAATAAGAAGAATAATAAAATAAGAAGAATAAGAAGAATAAGAACAATAATAACAATAAGAATAATAATAAGAATAATAAGAATCATAAGAATAATAAGAATAATATGAATAATAAGATTTATAAGAATAAGAATAATAAGAATAATAAGAATAATTATAATACATATTAGAATAGATGTTATAAGCACACAACTCAACAAAAAAGAATAAGAATTACTCTCAAGTTCTAGAGAGAGAATGTTGAATTTCTACGAGAGAAAGCTTCGATTAGTTAAAGGAAGTGGTGGATTCAAGCTGAAAATGGAGGAAATTGATTATCTTGCTCATAAGAAATCAATTTATAACACTTATCAATTAATCATGCTTCCCATTAAACTATTATTGAAGAAAAAAGGAGATCCGCTGAATTTTTCCTCCCAATGAAATCGAAAAAACTCTCTGGTATTCACAAATAGTCTCTCATTGAAAAATTCTCTCATGTGCATTCGCATATTGAAGAAATAAAAAATTTCTTCTCCTCCTTAAAACTCAAAGGCTTGTTTAAATTGGGTTTGATTGATGGTAAGCATATATTGGTACAGCTCTTCACATAAGAAGATTTCTTGATTATGAGGCTGAAGAAAACCTGGAATATATTGGGATATCCCATGTGGATATTTAAATCGACACTAAATTTTAACTTCAAGGAAGAAAACCACCTTATGGTGGTATGGTTTCTTCTACCACTTCTGCCCATTCATTTATTTAACAAAACTTCGCTCTTCTCCATCTTTAATCTCATTGGAAAACAATTGTTAATGGAACGGAGCCACGACAAATCTCTCATGACCTAGTGTGTCCATAGTTTTTATTGAAGTTAACTTTCAATTTCTTATCCCGAATAGGATATGGATTAGCCAGAATTAAGAAGTAGGTTTCTTGCAACCTATAATTCTAGAAATGCTTCCTAGTTACTTTGATACATGTAAGAAAAGAGGGCATGAAACGGAAAAGTTCCTAACTAATACTATTAAATATAAAGAAGAACAGAGGAAGGAGGTTTGGGTTAGAAAGGAGGAAAAACAGAGAACCAGGGGGTAATAGACATGCAGAAGGAGGGTCTAGAACCTCCTACTCTTAAATCTTCTGTTACAGAAATAAGCAAGGATCTTGTGCAACCTCTTGCACAGGATATTTATTCACCAGAAACATCAAGAGTAAAAAAAATGTTTGATAAAATTGAACAACTTGTGATTAGACCCAGAAAACCAAAGATAAAATAGTTAGTAAATACAAAGAATGGTTTACTGCTTCAGAAATGAGTTTGGATTCTAATTCCAATAAAACTTTTAACAATATGCAAACTGAAATAGAGACAAAAAATGTGAACTACTTTAAAGATGTTATTAATGTAGAAAAGAGTAGAATGACAATTTATAAAAGAGAAAGGGCTATAGAGGACTTAAAAATTATAAGTCTACAAATGGATAAATTGTTCAAAGGTAAAGAAATTCAACAACCAAACCTTTTAAAAAAGACTAGAAACACAAAAAAAAATAGTTATAAATGTCATATGATTATAAGTGTAAGACAAGAGCTCAATTAAAATCTATGAATAAAGCATAAATACCTATTCTGGAATATTCAGGGGATAGCCAATTCCCCATCCTTAAACAGATTAAAGAATCTGATAAAACACTATAATATTTCATTACTAATGTTAGCAGAGCCAAATGTGGATATAAGGCAGCTGGAAAACATCAAAAACAAGCTAGGTTACAATAGCACTTTCTTAATAAAGTGAATAGAATATGGGTCATCTGGAAAAACTTTATAGATATCACTAACATTGAAGAATATGACCAAATTATTAATCTTAGTCTAAGTAAAGGCATAAAAAGTATTATTTTAGTAGTGCATACTAATAACTCTAAAGAAAAAAGAGAGGAACTATGGAAAATCATGGAGAATACCTCAAATAAAAAAAACTCCATGGATACCAGGAGGTGACATAACACGATCAGAAATGTGGCAGAGAAAAAAACTGGCAGACCAATTAATACACAAGCTAATGATCACTTTAATGAACCGATATCTAGTTGTAATCTATTAGAGGTTGATTTTTTAGGTTCAATCTATACATGGACTAACAACCACAAAAAAGAAAGGAGTTATTTGGTCTAGATTGAATAGAATCCTTTTCAATACCAAATGGAAAGATTCTTTTGGCAACATTGTAGTCAAACACTTGAACAGAACATGTTCAGATCACAATCCACTTCTTATCAACCTACAAAAATAAGAACCCAAAGAAACATTTTTCACATTCCAGAATATGTGGTGCCTGCATAAGAAATTATATGACATTTTGAAAGCATCTTAGTCTCGGACAACAAAAGGTAATCCAAATCAAATTCTCACCGAAAAACTAAATAGACTAAGATCAAGTCTAATAAATTGTAATTCAAAAAAGTTTGGTAATATCAATAAGTGCATTAGAGAAATGGAACAAAAAATTGACAAATTAGAAGAAACACATGATAGAAATCAAAGTCCGAGTGCTCTTAATAAAGTTCAAGGTGAACTCAAACTAAAATTACACATGGAGGAGATTTTCTGGAAACAAATAGCGAAAGTAAAATGGTTAAAAGAGGGAGACTAATACACTAAATTTTTCCAGTTGACTTCTAAAATTAAGAATCAAAAACATAAAATAATAGGAATAAAAAATAATGATTGAATATGGTTATAAAATAAAATACGAATTAAAGATTCTCTAGAAGATATATATATAACACTATTATGTGATAAAAAGAATTTTTAAAGGACAAAAATTATTGCAAACCCTATATAATAAAAGTAATGATGAAGATAATAAAAACCTAATAGAATTTTCGAAAAAGGAAGAAATCAAAAACACTATCTACAACATAAATAAGGATAATGCAGCTGGCCCAAATAGTTAGAATAATATGTTTTTTCAAGCCTGCTAGGATATTATTAAGGAATATATTATTCAGGTCATTCGGCAATTCTTTTGTAGCGTAGAAATTAATAAAAAGTGGACATTAACTCATATAGTCCTTATTCCTAAAAAGTAAAACTTTCAAGGGGGACAGGATTACCGACCTATTAGTCTATGCAATTTGATTTATAAAATTTTGGCAAAACTATTGCAAAATAGAGTAGGTCATATGCTTCCCAAAATTATTTCAAAGGAACAATCATATTTTATGAAAAATAGATTAATCATGGAGAATATATGCCTGACTAAAGAACTCATGAAAGAGTTACCCTTCAAAACTAGAGTACATAATGTTATATTCAAACAAGACCTATCGAAAGCCTTTGCTAGAGTAGACTGGTAGGTTTTATGCTTTACTATGAGAAAAATTGGATTTGCAGAAGCATGGATAGATTTAATTTTTAGATGCATATCTAGCACTTGGTTCAAGATTATCATAAACGGGGAGAAAGGACAAGAGTTTAAACCAACTCAAAGTTTAAGACAAGGAGACCCCTTATCTCCCTCAATTTTAATATATATATGGAATTATTTATAGCTTATCTAAAATGCAAAATGAGTAAAAAAGACATACTCCCTTACAGGAATTTCAAAAATTCTCTGCAGGTCAGTTGTTTAGCATATGCAGACGACATCATATTATTCACTAATGGTAGCAAGAAATCCATAAATAATTTAATGAAAATTTTTCAAAATATGGAAGAAGAAACATGCTTAATGCTGAATAGAAATAAATGTCAATTTAAAATATCAAAGAAAGCTTCTCCCAGTTTAATTCACAAGCTTATAGATATTACATATTTCTCTCATGAGAAAGGAGTGATCTTGTATCTTGGCTGCCCGATATATGAGAAAAAAATTAAATTAGAACACCTTGACTTTTTATTAGAAAAACTTATGAACAAGATAACAGGTTGGACTGTAGAATCTCTAAACTTAAGTGGGAGAGTTACCCTCATCATACATGGACTTCAGAGTTTATTAATGCACAATTTAATGATTATCCAACTTCCTAATTTTTTTATTAAAAAAATAAAAAAAGAACTGACTAATTTTCTTTGGGGTAAGAAGAATAACAAGCCAAAACTTCATTGGATGAAATGGAAAGACTTATGCTTTCCAAAAGATGTAGCATGCTTAGGCTTCACTAGATTAGAAGACATAGTGGAAGCTTGGGCCTGAAAGAGGTGGTGGAAGATAAAAGAAAAGAACAACCTTTGGGCACTACATATGAGAGCCAAATATTTAGTTAATAATGACACTAACAGGATAAGAAAGCTAAACAATGAATCTCAGATATGGAAACACACACTAAAACAAAAAGAAGTGGTAGATAAACATTCTGTCTTAACCAAGTATGGCTGGTAATGAAAATTAAGTGGGGAAGGCTTTTCTCCCTAAAATCAGACAAGAACTTAGTTCAGAATAGAAAACCCCCACAAGAAATATTGGAATGGTGCTTGAACAATAATAATTCACTTAAAACTCATTTATTCTTATAGAAAACTTTATCTAACATTTTTCCGTTAGATACACTTATTCAAAAAAAAAACGACATAAACTTAGCTTCTAGATGTGAATGTTGCAAAATGAATATAGAATCATTGGATCATTTATTTTCACAAGGTAAATTAGCCTCTAAGATATGGAAAAATTTTGAAAAAGAATTGAGTTTGAAATATAAAAAACAATCACTTAATAATAGAATTTATAAATGGATGAAGGGGCCAAATGCCAAGTCTCCCCATAAATGGCTCCAAAACACCATCTCACCTGTGATAGTATGGTGCCTATGAAAAGCTAGAAACAAAAGTCACTATGAGGGTATAGAGATGAAAGTTGAAGATATTGAGAGAGATATTAAAAAATAAATAACTACAATATCAGAAGCTTTCCCATTAAAAAACCTTATATATGCAGAAAATAAAGATTATAATGATATATGGCATTTAAAATACATTGAAATAAAACCACTAAAATTTATGAGCATACACTAAAATAAACCACCAAAAGGCTCCATAGCTCTTAATATAGATGGTAGTTTTAAAAGAGTACTGGGAATAGCGGGAGGTAGAGGAATATTGATAGATTCCGAAGGTATGGTGTTATGGGATACACTAGGAAATTATCAGCAAACACACCTTTCAAATTAGAAATCCATGCTCTCCTGATAGGTTTAAGATTAAGCAAAATTAAATACATAAAAAATCTACAAATTCAAATCGACTCATTAACATTAGTAGGAATAATTAAAGGACATAGATCGTTATGGAAATATATAAGCGATATAAGGGAAATTAATCAACTAGTACTAGAACTAAACAGTAATATAGAACATATTTTTAAAGAATACAATCAAGTTGCCGACAAGTTAGCTAAAGATATAGAAAAATTAGGAAACCAAGACTTTGGAGCTCATAACATACCAGCTAATTATAAAGGCATCCAAAAGCTAGATGAGCTAGAATACCCATTACTTAGGAAATTTAAAGTGTATATTTAATGATTGGTATGTATGGAAATAAAGTTTCGTAGGTTTTATAGCCAAATGCATGAGGATTATGGTACAAACTCCATGTAAGAAGCTTAAGCATGATCCTTCTGTGTTATTATATTTGCTTTATATGGTATTTCTATAGAGCAAAAGATATCCCTTGGATTAGAAAAGGGTAGAGGTATAGCTATAAGTATATAGGGAGGAAGAGAAAAAGGTATACCCTAGGTAGGTAAAGGTAAACTCACATGTAGAAAAATTGGACGTATTTACTTTTTTGCAGCTGAAGAAACATGGATATTAAGGTCAATGATGCTCAGAAGAATCCCAAAAAATAAATGAATTGAGTAGGTAGAACACCCTAGAAGAAAACTTCAACAATGTCTATTATGGTTTGGTTTGCCTTGTAGAGTTTGCTGTATGCGCAGGTAGATATTTGAAGGGAGTGAAAAGACAACATGGGTCATGCCTTGCTGTCTTAATGCAAATGAGATGATAGGAGTAGAAAATAAAGAAGTCATGTACAAATCAAGGAGATAGGACACTAGTGGAATCTGAAAGAAAAGTAACATGAATAATAATGAAAGTAAAAGAAGTCAGCCGATTAGATGATGTTCAGAAAAAATATAATTGTTGAAATAGTAGCCGCATGGTCCTAGTTGTAAAGCACTGAAAAAGGATCTAGTAAGATCTCCAGCTCAATGAATAGAAAGTGCCAGGTGGAGAAGCATATTGGATGAGCTGCTTGGAGGCACTCCGGCCTAAAAGAGACTGAAGAAAGATAGAAAATAGGATGCAAAGGAGGATTTGGGCTGCTAGGGAAGGTTTAGTTGACTAGGATGAGTTGGATGGTTGTAAAATAATGTGAGGGAATGGGCCATAATGGGGAAAGGGTAAATGTTAGGTTTATTTCTGCTAGCATTTTCTATGTTGGTTAGACAGGGAGTGGCCATAAGAGAAGGATTCATGAAAACTACATGGGGACATGCCTGATAGAAAGCTACTAATGCGAGATAGAAAGCAGGATGCAAAATGATGTGTACAATTGATTAGGATGTGGTGGATGGTTGAAATTAATTGTAAGGGATGGGATATAAGAGGAAAGGATAGAAGATAGGTGGCTTACTTTGGGTTGTCTTTTTATTACAGCTAGATAGGAGGAGGTTTGAAGAATAAGAAGAATAATAAGATTAATAAGAATAAGAAGAAAACAATGAATATGAAAAATAAGAAGAGTAAAAGAATACAAAGAATAAGAAGAAAAAGAAGAATAAGAAGAATAATAATAATAATAAAAAGAAAAAAAAGAATAAGAAGAAAAATAAGAAATAAGGAGAAAAATAACAATAAAAATAATATGAGGAATAAAAAGAAATAAGAAGAATAAGAAGAATAAGAAGAAGAAAAAGAATAATAAGAAAAAAAATAAGAAAAATTAGAAGAAATAGAAAAATAATAAGAATAAGAAAAAAAATGAAGAAAAAAAAGAATAAAAAAAAGAAGAATAAAAAAATTAAGAAGAATAAAAAGATTAAGAAGAATAAAAATAATAAGTACAATAAGAAGAATAAGTAGAATAATAAGCTTAAGAAGAATAATAAGTATAAAAATAATAAGAATAAGAAGAATTAGAAGAATAAACAAAATAAAAGAATTAGAAGAATTAGAAGAATAAGGAGAAAAAAAAAAGAATAAGAAGAATAAGAAGAATTTAAAGAATAAGTAGAATAATAAGAATTAGCAGACTTATAAGAATAGAAGAATAAGAATAATTAGATGACTATGAAGAATAAAAAGATTAAGGAGTATAAGAAGAATAAGAAGAAAAATATGAATTATAAGAATAACAAGTATAAAAAGAATAAAAAAATAAAAAGAATAAAAAGAATAAAAAGAATAAGCAGAATAAGAAAACTTAGAAGAAAAAGAATATGAAGAATTTGAATAATAAGGAGAATAAGAAGAGTAAAAAGAATAAGAAGAATAAAAAGAATAAGAAGAATACAAAGAATAAAAAGAATAAAAAGAATAAGAATAAGATGAATATAAAGAAAAATAAGATTAAATAGAAAAAGAAGAATATGAATAATAATAAGAATATAAAGAATAAGAAGAATTAAAAGATAATAATAATTAGAATAATTATAAGAATTAGAAGAATTAGAAGAATAAGAAGAATAATAAAATTAAGATGAATAAGAAGTATTAGAAGAATAAGAAGAATAAAAAGAATAAGAAAAATAAGAAAAATTAGAAGAATTAGAAGAATCAAAAAAATAAGAAGAATATGAAGAATAAAAGAATAAAATGAAAAGAAAAATAAGAATAATTAGAAGAATTAGAAGAATAATAAGATTAAGAAGAAAAAGAAAAATAAAAATAATTAGAAGTATCAGAAGAATAAGAATAATAATAAGGATAAGAAGAAAAAGAAGAATATGAATAATTAGAAGAATAAGAATGATAAAAGAATAATAAGAAATAAGAAGAATAAGAACAAAAAGAAGAATAATAAGAAAAAGAATAATAAGAATAATAAGAATAATAAGAATAATAAGAATTTGAAGAACAAATAGAATTATAAGAATTGAAATACTTAGAAGAATACGAAGAATAAGAAGAATAAGAAGAATAAGAATAATAAGAATAATAAGAATAATAAGAACAATAAGAAGAATAAGAAGAATATGAAAAATAAGAAGAATAAGAAGAATAAGAAGAATAAGAAGAATAAGAAGAATGAGAAGAATGAGAAGAATAAGAAGAATAAGAAGAAGAAGAATAATAATAATAATAATATAAAGAATAATAAGAATAAGAACAATAATAAAGATTATAGGAATATGTAGATTAAGAAGAATTAGAAGACTTAGAAGAATAGGTAGAATAAGAATAATTAGAAGACTTAGAAGGATAAGAAGAATAAGAAGAAAAAGATGAAGTAGATGAATTAGAAGAAAAAGAAGAATAAGAACAATACAAAGAATAAAAAGTAAAAAAGAATTATAATAATAATAAGAATAAGAATAATAAGAAGAATAAGTAGAATAATAAGAATTAGAATAATAAGAAAGAATAATAAGAATAAGAATAAGAATAAAAAGAAGAATAGGATGAATAAGAAGAATAAGAAAAATAATTAAGAAGAATAAGAAGAATAATAAAAATACTAATAATATGACGAATAAAAATAATAAGAATAAGAAGAAAAAGAAGATTATGAATAATACAGAGAACAAGAAGAATAATAAGAATAAAAAAAGAAGAATAAGAACAATAAGAAGAGTAAAAAGAAAAATAAGAATAATAAGAATAAAAAAAATAAAAATAATAAGAAGAATAAGAAAATTTATAAGATTTCGAAGAAGAAGAATAATAATAAAAACTAGAAGAATAAAAAGAATAAGAAGATATATAAGAATATGTAGAATATGTATAATTAGAAGACTTTTAAGAATAAAAAGAATTTGAAGAATAACAAGAATAACAATAATAAGAAGATTAAGAATTATAATAAGAATAAAATGAAGAATAATAATAATAAGATTAAGCATAATAAGAAGAATTAGAAGACTTTGAAGAATAAAATGAATAAGAAAAATAATAAGAATAAGAAGAATAAAAAAATTAAGAAGAATAACAAGAAAAGATGAATCACAATAAGAATAAGAATAAGAATAATAATAATAATAATAATAATAATAATAATAAGTTTAACACTACAAGAAAATATTTATTTTGTTAGGGTATTTTACCTAGGGATCAATCCCTAGCTAAATTGCAAGGGATTAGATAGGGAATAGCAAGGGATTTATGATTTTTCTTTGAAAAAAAAATAGCACCATATTAGCGATGGATTAGCCATGTAAAATTTTTAGTAAATTCTGCTCAAGAAAACTGGGAGATTTAGTTATGGATTTAGCGACAGAAAATTTGTAAATTCCTCTCAAGAAAAGTGGAAAAATTAGCAATGGGTTTAATGATGGAATATTCCTCGCTAATAAGAGCCTAAAATTAGCGATGGATTTAGCGATGGATTTTCCCTATCTAATAAAACCCATGATTTAGTGATTAATTTAGTAACGGAATTTCTCTAACTAATAAAATCCATAAATTAGTGATGGACTTGGTGAGGGAATTTCTCTATCAAAAAAAATCATTTTTTAACGATTGATTTAGCGACACATTTTTCCTAGCTAATAAAATACGTAATTTATTTTTGGATTTCGTGACGGATTTCCTTAGCTAGTAAAATCAATAATTTAGCGATAGATTTAGTGACAAATTTTTGCTAGCTAATAAAATCCTTGATTTAGCGACTGATTTAGTGATAGATTTTTTCTTGCTAATAAAATCCTTGATTTAGCGACGAATTTAGTGATGAATTTCTCCTTGCTAATAAAGTCCTTGATTTAGCTACGAATTTAGCGATAGATTTTACCTAGCTAATAAAATCTATAATTTAGCTACGAATTTAGCGGTGGATCCCTCCTAGCTAATAAAATTAGTAATTTAGTTATCGATTTAGCAACAGATTTTTTCTAGCTAATAAAATCCATATGTCAGCTTTGGATTTAGCGACCAAATTTCCCTAGCTAATAAAATCTATAAATTAGTAACAGATTTAGCGATGGAATTTCTCTAGAAAATAAAATCTTTAATTTTGTGATAGATTTAGCAATGATATTTCCCTAGCTAATAAAATTTGTAATTTAGCGACGAATTTTCTCTAGCTATAAAATTCGTAATATAGCGATGAATTTACCCTAGCTTATAAAATCCATAATTTAAATATGGATTTAGCGAAGGTATTTCCCTAGCCAATATTTAATTATTTAATTTTTCTATTTATTATTTGTTTTAATATTTTATTTAATTTTATTTATTAAATGTATGTTAATGGTCTATAGATGATCAATCCTTGAAAGTTACATTCTCCTCGCAAATTCATAAAAAAATTATATTATAAATAAATAATTTAAAAAATATAAAAATACAAAAACCAATTATTTATATTAATAAGGACTAAATTAACTATTTTAATGATGTATTAATTTTTTATAAAATTATACAAAAAATTTATCTAAAATTTTAAAATAAGAAACTTAAAAATGTATATTAAAGTAACATTAAATAATAAATTCAATAAGTATAATAATTTTTTTCTATATTTTATAAAATAAATTAATATATATTAAAATTTCTACTAATATAAATGTAAATTAATTCATTGTATAATAAAATAGAAAATATTTTCAAAATTATTTTATAATATATCTAACTATTGGGCAATTGTGCTTATGTGGCGGTGATTTTAAGATACAAAAGACACCAAGAATAGTAGAACAATAAACAATATATATCCAATCCATAGTCCAACAATGACAGAATCAAAAAATAATAAAATTGAACACCATATATAATGTGGTTCGCTAGTTGCTCAATACGACTAGCTACATCCACCAGAAGATACTTATGCATTACAAATTAAACCAAAATTTGCTTACAGAATGTGCAGCACCGAGACAATCATGATAAATCATAGAAAGAGAGGGAGAGAGAAAAATAAGATAATGAATAGTTCCCAGATCCAAAAAATAGCAACCTGAAAATAAAATACAAAATACATTAATAAAAACTCTTGGTTCAATTAACCAGAGCGGGTCGAATCATCAGACAGGTCAGGCTCTGCTCCAAAAATTTCAGCCTGCTGACCGGACGGTGGGACCTCCGTCATTGTGCTACTACTGCATCCCCAGCCTCTTAATATTTTTTTCCTGCACTTACATGAAAATATTAAAATAAAAACATTTGGTTATACAAATAAATTATCAAAATAGATTATATATATAACACTAACATTATTCTCTATCATAAAAATTGTGGTAGTGTTTTAGCTTCTACAATCGGCCTCCACATGACCACGTCCTAAAAAATCTGACTTCCGAGTTCTGAGTGGAAAATCATGATAGGATCATCATCGAAGTTGGTCATCCTCTCTCTGTCAATTGCTGGAAAATGACAGCGACAACTTTGCCATCTTAACCTTCATGAATACTAGGTTTCGACTAGCTTTCTTCTCTCGTCTCATTAGGGTTTCAAACCTCTATTTCTCGCTTTTCTATATTATTCTAATCGGGTTCTACATAGGGAGCAGGGTTGATGAGAAAATACAACATCAACGTGCCAAAAGGAATCACTGTTTCTTCTATTGATGAGGTTACATGGGTGATTCATAACTTGTTCCCTAGTGAATTCGATGTATTAAATCACTGTCCTGTTTAGTTTAAAAAGAATAATTCGAATACAAAATCAAAGTAATTCCAAATTAATTCTAACAACTATTATTGTGAGGATCCGATGTGTTTTTCAAACTTTCGAAAATTTAACTTATGATATCAATGATAGAGTTGCTTAATTCATATGTTCTTTCCATCACATATCTATTTCATGAAAAGAAAACTGGAGTAATTTACTTGCTTTTATTAGCTGGATGAAAATATGTGATGTCATAAGCACATGCAGATGGTTTCCAAGAATCAAATTCTGGTGGGCGTGGCTTGGGAAAGTTTAAAACTGGATTTGAGGGAGGAGTTCACATAATCAAGGCAGACAAGGTAGGAGAGATATTTGCTAATAAATGTGCATTTCCATCTGCTTAAATCAAATATCTATTGGATTATTTTTCTATACGGCTTGAGTATTACTCTTTAGCTTCAAGACACAGGGAGCATTGTGAAAAAAAATGGTAGTAAACTCTTGGGAAGATGAATATCTTTATCTCTAAGTTTAATTACATCCAAAAAAATTCCTAAGCATTTAAGCATAATTTTGCCAATATTTGAATTATTAAAAAAATCCTATATTTAATTACATTTAAAATAAAATAAATTGATATTTAAGGATAAATAAATTGATGTCTTAATTACATTCAAAAACTTTTGATGAGTTATAAAAAAATATCTTTAAGTCCTTATTAAAAGAATACTTTAGTTGTTTTTTTAGGGTTTAAAAAATGTTTTTTTAAATATTTCTAATGATATTTCTTTCTCCTAAACACACTTACAATTATTTTTTGCCCTATTAACACTTTTGAAAAGTACTACCAAAATGACACTAAATTGATTTTATTTAATGTTTTATTTTTGCCTCTACTAAAATTTATAAGAATTAAAGCATTGAGTAAATTATTATAGTAAATAAAAAAGAAAATAAAAATTAATATTAAATTTAAAATAAAAAGTTTAACCTTAAAATAATAAATAAATATTAATATTTTAAAATTTAAACAAGTTAAACATTAACAATAGAACATAAATCAAATACATCTGGTATATCCAACTAGGTAAGTGAACAATATTGCTTCACTTTGTTGGTCAAATCGTACTAGTCTAGTTGATGGCCAACTAAGATAGCATCAAGGCAATCTGCTTACGAAATGTTTTTGGCAGCATGTTATGCTTCATCATTCTAATTATGATTGGTGTTCTTGCCTTTTTAATTCATCTATTTTATGTATTTTTTGAAACATAGAATATCATGATACATAACCTAATCTATGTTCTTTCAATTTGAAGAGCTCATGATGTGTTAACATTTGTTGGATTATTTGGTCAATGCTTTATGTTTTTGTACACCATCATACACTATATGTATTTTAAGGGAACTAAGCTAGATATTTATAAAAATGTATTCCAAATTTAAAATTTTTTAATTATTATTGCACTCAAATATGTAAACCTAAAATTAAGTTATAATATCTTTCGAAATATATTCTCTTTGAATATGGAGGTGATGGTAAATTTGGTTAGGCAGCTGGTCGTGTGGGAGAGGAAGAAGGGCTATGAAATCTGAACATTGCCTCATTTCCACCAATTTAATTTTCATCAGTATATTCTTCTCCTCATTCATTGATGCATGTTTACAAATGGACACACATATTTTACAATTTCACCTACCGCTTGGTAAATCAGCAGCTATGCAAATGGAAGCGATGCCTTTAGTAAATAGGTTCCAACTCAAAGTGTATCTATATCCCACATGAGTTTGATTCTTAATTACTAAAAAACATGTCAACTTCATCATTTCATAATCGAGGTATAGGCGATTACTCTTGAAAATGAATTTATGTGATCTAAGAAGTGATGAAAACTAGTGCATCACTTTGCATGCGACGAATAATACATTAATTCTTTAATCTCTGAATGCAAACCTCCTACGAGTGGATTATGCAGCCATGTGAGGGAGATCTCACTTGTAATTTTAAGTCAATGTTACCTAATGATTTTGAGAAGAATTGTTATAATTGTTTATTATGGCGGCAAATCTAGAAGCTTGTCTCGTGAATATTTTATTTTCATTACCGTGTTGGAATTAGAATCTCAACTATAAAATTACAACTTTCTTATTAGTCATTCTCGAGTTTTTTTCTAATAGTTGCTCTCTTAATAGAGATTTTGTTTCCCATAAATTCTTTTTCATTGATATTTTACATTGGATCAGACACTTGATCTTCTAAGTGTGACTGGTTATTTTGTATTTTCTCTTCTTCAAAAGCATACATCATGATAATTATTTAATAAATGTTCTTATTGTAAGAAACATAGTTAGTAATGGTTTTAATTTGTTTAGATCTTGTTTTTTTTATTTAAAATTTTTGAGTTTGTTGTGCTTGATGTTCTTCCAACCCATTGAATGTACCATCAAATTCATCATTGTAATCAAAAATATAATTAACCATAACCTACCAATTTTAACATTAAAATTTTAGAGTTTATTGCAATTGAACATATAAATATAATATTGCATGATTTATAGGTGTAGCAACAAATAAATACTCAAGCTTAGTGATGAAAAAAATGAGTAGATAAGAAAGATCTAAGAGATAAGATTGGAGAAGACAATAAATATTCTTATGTATCTCTATAAGCTAATTTAAAATGAAAATATTCATAATAATAATTATTTGTATTGTATTTTCTTTTTAATGGAATAAAAAATTTTTATATATTTTATTTTTAATAAAAATTTTAATAAATGTTTAATTGTTTAATAATTATTTAATAAAATGAAAACAATAAATATTTATTTAACGTAAATGATTTAGTATGAGATATGAAAAATATAATATCTTTATATTCTTGTTCTTGAAAATTAGAGAGGCTATGTTTTAAAAACTCTCTAAATTGCAAATTATCATCCTTAGATAAAGATATTTATTATTATATCGAGTTATAAACTTTAATACATGCATATAACATTAATATTTCTCAGAAAATTATCAATTTTAGTATTATTATTGTACACATACTTTTTAACTCATTAGTTCTAAAGATATATTGTATGTTAGTATTTATGTTATTCCATGTTGATGACTTTTTATAAATCATAAGAATAATAGTGAATTATTCCAATGATTTATTAATTTTTCAACTCATTAATATTTTTTTAATAATCAAGAAGAGAAAAAAAACTTGATAACAAATATTATTTTTTGAATTTCTTTTAATTTTAAAATATAAATTGTTTTTGTTGAGAAGTTTTAGATTTAACATGTAGGATATGACTCAAAAAAATTAATGGAATTTATATATAAGAATATTACAAAATGTCAAATAACAAATAAAAATTAAAAATGTCATAAAATGATTGTATTTATAATCTTTTGAAATTTTTTAACATAATAAAATATTTTTCTTATGAATGAAAATTATTAATATGAGTTGAAAATTTAGCTATGTCGAGCTAAATCTTAGAAATGCAACATGATGTAGAGATTATAAGTGATTTACATAATATATCTTATGATTGTTTACCAGAGACTCATTTTTTTAAGTAATAGAAAATTATTGTGGGGGCGAGTTTGCACACGAATATATAAGAAATACTCTAGAAATAATTAGTTTTTAGAATAAAAACAACTAGAGTAATGAGTTAATTATTTAATTTCATTAATTTAATTGATTATATTGTATTTTTTAAAATAATTAAATTGCTTTTTTTTATTAAATTGCTAATATGTATAAAATGATAGCTAGATAATGTGTTACCATTATAATTTTAGCTTGAAATTTATAAAGATTTGGAATGAATAGCTTCAATCTAATGTTTAGTTTATTAGATCATTAACAAAATTAAAATATTATTGCATATGCCCATATTACCCCCAAATTGCCCTTGATTTGTGCTCTTCTACTCGCTTAATTATGTATTATTATCATTAATATTCATATTATATTTTATGTTTTTTTTTGTGCTACTTTTTTTAGAATGAATATTTTAGTGAAAATTATGTAAACAAAAATTAATTTTAGAATTTTGGTGCACTCAAAACCATATTCCCTAGAGTATTCTAATAAATTATTTTTGAAAAATATTTTATAAGTATGTGTGTATGCATATATATTACTTAGAAAAATATTTTTGAAATAGTTTTTTAATATGCATGATATATATATATATATATATATATATATATATATATATATATATATAAAGACACACACACACACACACACATAATAATAATTATTAATTTAAGTGTGTAATTATGCAAATATTAATCTATTATATATTATAAAAATTTATTATAAAATTAAATTTGTTTAAATGAAAATAATATTAAGATAATGATCACCTTTGATATTTTTGTATTGATTGTATATGTTGGAATTCATACTCTGATGCGAAGTTGATTGATTTCATCTAAGGATGATAAGTTTCGAATTCGAGACTCATCATATATACTATTTTCAACTTTTGATAGAGAGATGAGATTCTATGCTAACTTCCACATGGAGATGCCAAACAAAAATATGATGGAATATTAATTAATGATTTTTGTAATCAGTCTAACTCCAAAAAACATATTTAGACCATAAAGGTAAGTGCTTTAGAAGCACACTTATCATGTGCCATGATATAGTTGTTCTTCTCTTGAAATTATACTTGATAAAAACTTCGGTGAAAATTATGTTTCATTGCTATGTTATAAAAATAATTTTGTTTTAATACCCTATTTGCTCATAAAATCAAAAAGAATATGCCGTGAACCTAAAAACATTCCTCTAAGGTATCCTCATACTCTCATTTGAACTTTCATTAAAAAAAATATCCTTTCCCTTTTCATATCAACATGCTACATACACAGGCACACACACAAACACACACACATATATATGTATTCTTTTTACTATAATGTGATACTTCATTGGAATGTAACTGGTCAACTCCTTCATAATTTATAATTGTATGATACTCTTTTAAAATGTAACATTAGCAATTGTTTGACCAGTGATGATTTGATTGGAATTTAAGTGTAATTATCCTAGTTGATTTTGGCAATTTTTCTTTTTTTAGCCTTTGGATAATTTAGCTAGTGAAAATTCAAAAGTGGATTGGAGGAACTCAATTTACTTGATTGCTCATACTTCATTCACCATTAATGTTGCAATATGCAAGCTTATTTTTCTATTCCCTTATTCCTCATATTGCTTGTATGTGTTCCTTGCTCCTTTGCATGTAAGATACACACTTTGAATTAATTTGTCTATTGTTTTTTTTTAATTTTCTTGTGGCCCATTTTTCATGTTCACCCTTTAATAATAGGTGGCTAGCTTGTAATATCTTATTACCAAATTACTAAAACTAAATTTGTTTGTTCTAATTCTTATTTGTGTAAATATTGATATGTATGAATGTTTGTAATCTAAGTAAATAGGAGCAACTTACAATTCTACCTCTTCTTGTTGCCAGGTAAGATTATCTATGCTCTTCTCTTTCAGAATACTAATTACATTTCTCTCTCTCTCTCTCTCTCTCAATTTAATTTCCACTAGCAGAGTTTGGTTTATAAAGATTAATCAGTTTTTATTTTTTTTTTATTTTCCCCCAATTTTTCTTCTTCTTTCTTCTGTTTTCACATTACTTATATGATTTTGACTCCTACTAAACTATAGTATTATTTTCATAATAATATTATATTTGTAATTATAGTAGGGCATTACCTTTAATATATGAATACATTATAAATATTTATTAGATAATTATTCAATATAGTATTATTATTACAAAAATATTTTTAAATTTAGAATTTTTATGGTATTTGTGTTCCATTTAATAGTTTGGCATATGTGTGTGTTGTGGCCTTTTGGGTCATGATGCAAGTGACTACTTGGCTGGCATATGACTTCACCAAAGAAGCCACTACAAGAAAATATCGATTTAGCTAGGTATCAATCCCCAGTTAAATTGAGAGGGATTAGTTAGAGAATAACAAGAGATTTAAGATTTATCTTTGAAAAAAAAATAGCAACAAATTAGTTATGAAAATATTTTCATAAATTCCACTCAAGAAAAGCAGGGGATTTAGTTACGGATTTAGCGACGGAAAATTTTCATAAATTCCACTCAAGAAAAGCAGGGATTTTAGAGATGGATTTAGTGATGGATTTTTCCTAGTTAATAAAATCCATAATTTAGCGACGGATTTAGCGATGAATTTTTCCTAGCTAGTAAAATCCATAAGTTAGCAAGGGATTTAGCGAATATTTTTCCTAGCTAGTAAAATCCATAATTTAGTGATAGATTTAGCGATAGATTTTCCCTAGCTAATAAAATTCATAATTTATCATCGGATTTAGCGACTAATTTTCCCTAGCTAATGAAATCTATAATTTAGATACGGATTTAGCGATGGATTTTTCCTAGCTAATAAAATCCATAATTTAGCGACGGATTAAGCGACAGATTTTTCCTAACAAATTACATACTAAATATAGTGACAAATTTTAGCAATAGAACTTCCCTAGCCAATTACATCCTGAATATAGCGACGGATTTTAGCGACAAAAATTTCCTAGATAATTAAATCCAGAATATAGCAATGGATGTAGCGACGGAACTTCCATAGATAATTAAATCCAGAATATAGCGATTAATTTATTGGCAGAACTTTTCTAGTGATGGATTTAGCTCTAAAATTTATTGACCTAATTTTACACTCTGAAATAAAAAAAATAAAATCTCATTTTCCAAATTAAGAAATGGGGATTTGAACCCGTTATCTCCACAGAGACAAAATCTCATGCCAACATCTAGTCATAATTAATAAAAATAATAATAATAAAGATAAGGTGAATAAAAAAAATAAGAAGAATAAAAAGATAAAGAAAATTAAAAAAATGCACAGCTCTAAGAACTAGAGAGAGAAAGTTGGATTTTTAGAGAGAGAAAGCTTCAAGTTGTGCAAGAAAAATGCTAATACTTAGCCAAAAGGGGCGAAAAGACTTATTATTCAATAAGAAATTTTTTGCGAGTTTATTTAAAGAACTCACGATATTACATCTGAGGTTCGGAAATAAAAATGGCATGACACCGATATACATTTTTTTGAAAGATCTCGATAAACTTGCAGAGCCTTTCAATTACACCCTAATAGAAAAATTTTTACATGGAAAACCTCTTGCAAAGGAATTTCATGAGTTTATAGAAACCTCAAAGCTTGAGGGTTATGTAAAAATTATGGATTATGATGCTAAGCATACAGTTCTTTAATGCCTCGAAGAGAAAGATTTTCAAAGGCTATGGATGTGGCGTCAATGAATAATTAAGGACTTTTCAATCATAATTCTAAAATGGACAATGGATTTCAACCCAAAAAGGAGGCCCCAATAGCTCCGGTATGGTTTATTTTTCCTAATTTACTTCTCCATATATACAGTAAGCAATCTCTCTTCATCTTGGCAATATGTATGGGTAAACCAATAATGATTGATGAGGCCACTACCTCAATGACTAACCCAAATAATCCAAGGATTTGCAATGAGTTAATTGTGCATGAACATATCCCCAAATTAAAATGTAATAGAATGAGCTGTGGGGACGAGGGATGTATGAAGGGGATGGGCAGAAAAGATACATTGGAATAATATTATGGTAGAGACGAGGGTACAACTGCATGAGTTAAAAAAAAGATATAAACAAAGAACTAATGCTACGTCACAATATACACTCTTATAAGGGGGAAATGAATGTGGGCAGTGAAGGGGAGGAGGAGAATAACACCCTACTGGATAATAATAAAAAATAGGAGGGGAATATGGGCAAAGCATACACGTTTATTGAGAAAGAGAGGGAAGGAAAAGTGCAAGGTCTAGAGTGGGCAGTGGTGGTATACATCAATAAGAATAAGGGGGAGAGAGTTGCAAAAAACAAAGAAATAAAAAATAAAATTATAGATAACAAGGAAGAAAATATAGTAATGTCTCTAAGGCATTTTCTCATCTAAATGCTGAAAATGGAATATTAGTGGAAAACACACTAATAGCAGGCAGAAATAGGAGGGTCAACTAGACTATCATGTTCCCTAGTCTCTTGTTCTTTGTGGGTCAACCAGACTCTATTGGTAGTGCTTGTAGTGTTACTTCGTGAAGCTGGATGTTCTAGGTGCATAGTCTAGAGGTTTGTGGTGTGTCCGGTGATGATGGTAGATTATTTGAGTGTAGTTGTATAGGGGAAGTGTGAATTCTGGGTATCTTGAAGCACTCTTGCATTGTTGAATTCTATGGGCACCAAATATCTTCTAAATGGATTCTTTTTGCTGATAGAAACCCCATTGGGTGCTCATTTCAGTCTGCAATCTATATGGAATATGTTAGAAGATGATATCTTAAGGCATTTTTTGCTCTCTCTCTTTCTCTCTCTCTCTCCTCCCCTCTTTTCTCTCTCCTCTTCTCTTTCTCTCTCCCCCCATCTCTCTATCTCTCTCTCCTCCATTTCTCTCTCTCTCCCCCACATTTCTCTCTCTCTCTATGCCCAATTTCTCTTTCTCTTCCCCTATCTTTCTCTCTCTCTCTCTCTATGCCCCATTTCTCTTTCTCTCCCCCTAACTTTCTCTCTCCCCCCCCTTCTCTCTTTCTAGCCCCATCTCTTTCTCATCCTCATCTCTCTCTCTCTCTCTCTCTCTCTCTCTCTCTGTATATCTATATATCTTGATGTGGGTGCCTTCAGAAGGCCATATAATATGTGTGTGCTTGCCTTTTTGTTGCAGAGTTATATGGCGAAAATATCAAATGAAGGAGAAAAGCACATGCATGTGGAATTGGCTTTAAGCATTGCCCGAGATGTTGCAAGTGCATTGGTAGAGTTACATTCAAAGCACATAATACAAAGGGACATAAAGAGTGAAAATGTGTTGATCGATTTAGATAGTGGGAAAGAGGATGAAAAGCCAATTGTTAAGTTGTGTGATTTTGATCGAGCAGTTCCCCTCCATTCACATTTCCACGTGTTGAATTGCTCATAGCGGAATACAGCCTCCCGATTCAAGTGTTGGAATGCCTCGGTGGATGGCTCCTGAGGTTCTTTTGTCTTCATTTAAATTTTTACCAATCTATACTTTATGTGCTCATGATTTAAACTCTCAATCATAATTATGTGGCTACATTTATAAATTACTTATCTAGGAAAAAAGAGTTAAAATTTGTCATAATTATTGTCAAACTATATTATCAAACTATATAACCTAACTATATTTTTAATCCCTCATAATTATTACTCATTAATGTCCTATTAGTTTTACTAATCTATACTTTACAAAGATTCTGTTCATATGAATTTTAGTTTTTAATAAAATATGGTTTCTTGATGAAATTGTATTTGGGGTATTATTCAAATCAAAATTAAAATCAAACAAGTATTTTTTTAATCCCTCGAGAATGACTATATAAATTATGTCCTTAAAGTTTAATCTATTAAAATGTATGTAACTCTTAATTTTTGAATTGTTAAATTATTATTTGTAATTTTAATCCAATTACTTTTTGGTCTATTTCTATTTTTTATATTGTCTGAATATTTATTTTTCAATAGTTCTCTTATTTTATTATTTATATGAGCTATTCTTATGTTAAATTTAATAAGTATATTTTTAATTTTTTTTCTTAGTCTTATTATTTATTCATCTCGCTATTTTTTGTCACATTTATATTTTGTACATATTATTTTTTGGTTGTATGACAGTTTCATACTATATGAAAGATCATGTAATTATTTTATTTGATTTTTTTTTAATTTTTTGATATTTATCTATCACAGATAAGGTTTGATCTTAGTTTCATTGATATTTCTTTACTCTAAGTGGATTGTTCCCTAAAATGGGTAATTTATTAGCCTAGGCATTAATTAATAATTTATGATTTATATTTAATTGGTGATACATATATCATTATTGTTTTTCAATTTCACGTCACACTTTTCTTTTATTTTGGTTAGAAATCGATGTGTGTGTACACAACACACACACACACATATTAAATGTGTGTGTGTGTACATATACATACATATATATATATATATATACATACACATACACACACATTTAACACAAAAAACACACACACACACAAATATATATATATGTATGTATGTATATTAAATGTGTGTGTGTATACATATACATATATATATACATACTCCTACACACACATTTAACACACACACACGCACATAGAGACATACATTTAATTTATATATAAATATAGAAAATCTTTTTTATTCATATTATTTAATGTAATTTGGGTTTTCGATGAAATATTAGAATTTATAATTATTATCAAATTATATTTTTGGTATCATCAATCATCTAAGTCATGACTTGTAAGTTTTGTAATTATTGCATTTAACACACACACACACACACACACACACACACACACACACACACATATATATATATATATATATATATATATATATATATATATTAAATGTGTCTTTATATAAACATTTACATATACATTTACACACACACACACACACACACATATTTATCATATATATATATATATGTAATCCTCTTTATTCATATTCTTTAATGTAATTTGGGGTTTCATTGAAAAGCTAAAATTTATAATTATTATCATCAAATTATTTCCTTGGTATCATTATCATCTAAGTCCTGACTTGTATGTATACACATTTAACACACACACACACACACACACACACACACACACACATGTTAAAAATGTGTGTGTGTGTAAAAATATGTATATACAGACACATTTAATATATATATATATATATGTGTGTGTGTGTGTGTGTGTGTAATCTCCTATATTCATATTCTTAATTTATTTTTATGAGATGATCTTTTCCTAGCAATATAACTTGGGTGTGTAACCTACATCGGTGATTTGGTGATTGTAGGAAGTAGATGTGTGGTCATATGGATGCCTTCTCGTGAAATTGTTGACTTTACAAGTGCCATATTATGGTATACTAGAGCTTAAAATTGGCAAGCTTCTTGAGGTAACTTTTGTATATAATTTTATATGTATGAATTACTATGATTGTTTTGATAGAGTCATTTTATTTTTCTCTCTTTTTTGAACATGAAAATAAGCTGAGTGGCAAACGGCCAAGATATGATAGAATAACTGGAAATGTTGGCATCTACCAATGGGTCCAGCTGGACCAGCACCAGCACCGATACCACAATAAATGGTCCTGAAGGTGATGCAACAACCTTGATAGTTTTGGTGGACCTGTTTTATTGATGCATAGAAGATAATTCTACTGACCGCCCCACGGTAGCTGATATCTATCATTCGCTGCTTGCGCAATCCATTACGCCAGAGATGTTGCTATTTATTGATTATTCTAGGCTTTTGATCTTGTTGGATTAGTATTTATTTATTTTAAAGGTTTCTAGTATGTACTTGTTTGTGGCCTAACCATGATCTTCGCAGCCTAATTAAAACCAGAATCATCTGCCATTAAAACCAAAGGCTCTAGGCTTGTTCCTGTCATTCCTATGCATACTCTCAGACATTGTATATGCATCTACACATATGATATCGGTATGTATGTATGTATGTAATGAAACAGTTCATTTAGTATGCTTCCTTGGTATTTTTTTATGCCCACGTCAATTCATATGTGTGTTCAAATGTCTTGGTATCTGTATATGTATGTATGTGTTGGTCCCAATGATTCTATTTATGATCATTATTGCTAATCTATTTATTTTAATTATTTGGGATGGGTGGAAAGATACTATATTGGCAGATTTATGTTTTAGTATGATAAATATTAATTAAAAATGATTTTTTATAAATTTGACTAAGTGGTTTAAATTTCTTACAGATATGATACCTCATTGGTTCTCATACAAAACTTGTATAAGTGATGACATTTTTCACTAGATATTACGTGCCGTGACTCAGATAGCTTTGTCATTGTAGAAAAATGGTGATCAGAGGAGCAAAGGGAGAGAAAGCAAAGTCAATGAATAGATATATTAAACTATATGCACTATCAGTGGATACATGGATGAATAAGATTTAATAAAATTTTGATATTTTTTTGTTTCAATTATGTAAAATATTGAATTAGAATAAGTTATTAAATGATTTTATTTTTTGTTTAGTATAAATTAGTTATACTTTCATTTTTTATTCAATTTGATATTAAAATATTAAATTATTTAATTAAAAAATTTTAAAATAAATTAAATTCTAAAAATAGTATTGAAATTAAAATAGCTAGGGAAAAACCCCTTGCTAAATTAGAATGGAAAAAATATCTTTATAAATTAGCTAGGGAATTTTCCCTTGCTAATCTAGCAAAGGAAATATTAAATTGAGATGAATTTTCAGTTGCTAAAATTTACCTAGGGACTATTTTCGTCGCTAAAATTTAGCGACCAACACTTTAGCTTGAGAATCTTCCGTCGTTATTTTTGTTTAGCGACTGAAAATCTCATTTAGCTTGCTTATTTAGCTAGGGAATTTGTCTTTATTAGCAAGGGGAATGAATGAGTTGAATAAGAAGAATATGAATAATATGATAAATAAGAAGTATTAGTAGAATAATGCTAATAAGAAGAAAAAGAATAGAAAGAATAATTTGATGAATAAGAAGAATACGCAGAATAAGAAGAATTAAAAAAAAAGAAGAGTAAGAAGAATTATAAGAATAAATACAATAATAAAAATAAGAAGAATAAGAATAAAAAGAAGAATAAGAAGAATAAAAAGAATATATATAATAATATGAAAAAAAAAGAATTATAAGGATAATAAGAATACTAAGAATATTAAAAAATAATAAGAATAAGTAAATTAGGATGAATGATAAGAAGAATAATAATAATAATAATTAGAAGAATAAGTAGAATAAGAAGAATTAGAAGACTTAGAAAAATAAGAAGAATAAGAATAATGTAAAAAATAAAAAGAATAATAAGAAAAGAATAATAAGAAAAGAATAATAAGATTAAGAAGAAGAAGAATAATAATAATAATAATAATAATAATAATAATAATAATAAGTAGAATAATAAGAATAAGAAGAATAAGAAGAGTAAGAAAAATAAGAATAATAAGAAGAATAAGAAGAATAAGAAGAATAAGAAGAAAAATGAGAAATAAGAATAATAAGAAAAATAAAAAAAATAAAAAAATACGAAAAATAAGAGGAATAAGAATACTTATAAGACATAAAAGAATAAAAAAAACAAGAATAATAAAAAGAATAAGAAGAAAAAAAAGAATATGAATAATTAAAAGAATAACAATAATAATAATAATAATAATAATAATAATACTGATAATAATGAGAATAATAAGAAAAAAAAAATAAGAATGATAAACAGAATTATACAAATTAGAAGAATAAATATAAAAAGAAGAATAAGAAGACTTTGATGAATAAAAAGAATAAGAAGAATAAGATAAATAAGAAGAATTAGACAAATAAAAAGAATTATAAGATTAAGATGAATAAGAAGAAAAATAATAATAAGTAGAATAATAATAATAATAATAATAATAATAATAATAATAATACTAAGAAGAATAAGAATAATAAGAATAATAAGAATAATAAGTAGAATAAGAAGAATATGAAGAATAAGAAAAATAATAAGAATAAGAAGAATAATAAGAATAAGAAGAATAAGAAAAATTAAGAAGAATAATAAGAATAAATAAAATGAGAAGAAAAATAAGAAAGAGAAGAAAAAGAAGAAAAAGAAGAAAAAGAAGAGAAAGAAGAGAAAGAAGAGAAAGAAGAGAAAGAAGAGAAATAAGAGAAAGAAGAGAAAGAAGAGAAAGAAGAGAAAGAAAAGAAAGAAGAAAAAGAAGAATAAGTAGATAAAGAAGAAAAAGAAGAATAAGTAGAATAAGAAGAATCAATAGAATAAAAAGAATTAGAAAACTTTGAAGACTTAGGAGAATAAGAAGAATAATAAGAATAAGAAAATTATGAATAATAAGAAGAATAAAAAAAAATAAAAAAATTTAGAAGGATAAGAATAATAAGATCTATAAGAAGAATTAAAAGAATAAAAAGAATGAAAAATATAAGATGAATAAAAAGAATAAGAAAAATAAGAAGAATAAAAATTATAAGAATAAAAAGAAGAATAAGAAAAATAAGAATAATAAAAAGAATAAGAAGAATAAAAAGAATAAGAATAAGAATAATAATAATAATAATATGAACAATAATAATAATAATAATAATAAGTATAATAAGAATATTAAGAATAATAAGAATAAAAAGAATAAGAAGAATAAGAAGAATAAGAAGAATAAGTAAATTAAGTAGAATAATAAGAATTAGAAGAAAAAATTATAATATAAAGAATTAGAAGACTTAGATGAATAAGAAGAATAAGAAGAATAATAAAAATAATTAGAATAAGAAGAATAAGAAAAATAATAAAAATAATTAGAATTAGAAGAATTAGAAGACTTAGAAAAATAAGAAGAATATAAATAATGTAAATAATATGAAGAATAAGAAGAATAAGAAGAAAAGAATAATAAGAAGAAAAGAATAATAAGAAGAATTTGAATAATAATAATAATAATATGAAAAATAAGAAGAATATAAAAATAATAATAAAAAGTAGAATAATAAGAATATGAAGAATAAGAAGAATAAGAAGAATTATAAGAATAATAAGAATAATAAGAAAAATATGAATAAGAAGAATATGAAGAATAATAAGAATAATAAGAAAAATAAGAAGAATAAGAAGAATGAGAAGAATAAGAAAAATAATAAGAATAAGAAGAATAAGAAGAATAAGAAAAATAAGAATAATAAGAAGAATGAGAAGAATAAGAAAAATAATAAGAATAAGAAGAATAAGAAGAATATAAAGAATAAGAATAATAAGAAAATATGAAGAATAAAAAGAATAAGAAAAATAAAAAAAAGAAGAATAAGAAGAATATGAATAATAAAAAGAAGAATAATAATAATAATAATACTAAGAATAATAAGAATAAAAAAAATAAAAAGAATAAGAAGAATAATATGAATTAGAAGAATAAATATAATAAAAAGAATTAGAAGACTTAGAAGAATAAGAAGAATAAAAATAATAAAAAGAATAAGAAGAATAAGAAGAATAATAAGAATTAAAAGAATAAAAAGAATAACAAGAATAACAAAAATTAAAAGAATTTTAAGAATTTTAAGATTAAGATGAATAATAATAAGAATTATAAGATGAATATGAAGAAAAATAAGAATAAGAAGAATAAGAAGATTAAAAAAAGAATAAGAAGAATAAGAAGAATAATAAGAATAAGAAGAATATGAAGAAATAGAATAATAAGAAAAATAAGAACAATAATAAGAACAAGAAGAATAATAAATATAATAAGAATAAGAATAATAAGAAGAATTAGTAGAATTAGAAGAATCAATAGAATAAGAAGAATAAAAAAACTTAGAAGACTTAGGAAATAAGAAGAATAAGAATAATAAGATGAATAAGAAAAATAAAAAAATTTAGAAGAATAAGAATAAAAAGATGAATAAGAAGAATAAAAAGAATAAGAATAATAAAAAGAATAAAAAAAATAAGAAGAATATAAAGAATATGATGAATAAGAAGAATAATAAAAATAAGAAGAATAAGAAATATAAGAATAATAAGAAAAAATTAGAAGAATAAGAATAATACAAAGAATAAGAATAATAATATGAATAAGAAGAATAAGAAGAATATGAACAATAAGAAGAATTATAAGAATAATAAGAATACAAATAATATTAAGAATAATAATAATAATAATAATAAGAAGAATAAGAAAAATAAGTAAAATAAGAAGAATAATAAGAAGAATAAGAAAAATAAGTAAAATAAGAAGAATAATAAGAATAATAAGAATTAGAAGAATAATAAGAATAATAAGAATTAGAAGAATAAGTAGAATAAGAAGAATTAGAAGACTTAGAAGAATAAGAAGAATAATAAAAATAATTTAAATAAGAAGATTTAGAAGTCTTAGAAAAATAAGAATAATAAGATGAATGTAAATAAAAAGAAGAATAAGAAGAATAAAAATAATAAGAAGAAAAGAATAATAAGAAGAAAAAGATGAAGAATAATAAAAATAAGAATAAGAAGAAAAAGAAAAATATGAAGAATTAGAAGAATATACATAATAATAAGAATAAGTAGAATAATAAGAAGAATAAAAAGAATAAAAAGAATAATATGAATTAGAAGAATAATAAGAATAATAAGAATGAGAAGAATAATAAGAATAAGAATAATAAAAAGAATAAGAAGAATTAGTAGAAAAAGAAGAATAAGCAGAATAAAAAGAATTAGAAGAATAAAAAGAATAATAAGAATAAGAAGAATAAAAACAATAAGAAAAATAAAACGAATAAAAAGAATAAGAATAATAAGGAGAATAATAAGAATAAGAATTATAAAAAAATAAAAAAATAAAAAAATAGAAAAAATAAAAAATAATAATAATTAAAGCCAGAAGAAAAAAAAAGTACAATAAAAAGAATAAGAAGAATAAGAGAAATTGAATAATAAAAAGAATAATAATAATACTAAGAATAATCAGAAAAAAAAAGAATAAGAAGAATAAGGAGAATAAAAAGATTAATACGAATTAGAAGAATAAATATAATAAGAAGAATTAGAACACTTAGAAGAATACGAAGTATAAAAAAATAATAAAAATAAGAAGAATTAGAAGAATAAGAAGAATAAGAAGAATTAGAAGAATAACAGGAATTATTAGAATTATGATAATTAAAAGATTAAGATGAATAATAATAAGAAGAAGAAGAAAGAAGAAAGAAGAAAAAGAAGAAAAAAAAAGAAGAATAAGAAGAATATTAGTATTAACAAGAATATGAAGAAATAAAGAAATAGAAGAATAAGAACAATAATAAGAATAAGAAGAATAATTAAAATAATAAGAATAAGAAGAATAAGAATAATAAGAAGAATAATTAGAATAAGATGAATAAGTATAATAAGTAGAATCAGTTGAATAAGAAGACGTATAAGACTCAGAAGACATAGGAAAATAAGAAGAAGAATAAGAATAATAAGAAAAATAAGAAAAATAAGAAAAATAAGAAAAATAAGAAAAATAAGAATAAGAAAAATAAGAAGAATAAGAATAATAAGAAGAATAAGAAAAATAAAAATCTTTAGAAGAATAAGAATAATAAGATGAATAAGAAGAATAACTAATCTTCTTGTTGTAGCTTTATTTATCATCCCGTATTTTATAAGATTTGATAGCCTCTTTGCTGTTTTATTCTTTTTCACCTATCTTCTTTTGCCTCTTGTATACATTTGACTGTATCCCCTGTACCACTAGCCCACAAAGCCAAAAAGTTAGAAAACATATATCTATTTTTAAATTCTTTGTAATCGATAGCATTACTATATTTTCATAGCCTCACTCTTTTCCATGTGTTCCAATGTAGTTCATGCACTCTAAGCATACCAAATTAGTGAAATATATATTTTCTTTTGATCAATAGTATAGTTTCTTACACTCCTTAATCTAGCAGGCTAAATGCACATTAAGAACTTCACATAGATTTATCTTATTAACTGAATATCTACTTAGGCAATGACATTAAGACACTAACCATTTTTACCTTCTTGCCATAAGCGATTTCCATATCCATTCATTTTAACCTATACATGTAATCCTGAAAACCAAAATAGAGCAATGTCTATTTTTATTATTTTCCCACAAGATCAGGGAGATCAAAGATTTCTTTTCCAGCTATGATGTTAGCAATCTAATATACGGATATTCTACTTTATCTAATATGGATATACCTTTATATTTCTCTGGTATATCAGCCCCCTCAATCTTTTGTAGCCCCTTCTACAAACCTTCTTTACCTAAGTTTTCTGCAAAAGCATTAGCTTCCCTTTATATGTGCATAGCTTCCCCTTTTATGTCGGTTAAAAGACTCTTGATTGACTCTAACTGCTCTTCATACTGCCACATTTCTATCTTATTTGTGACCACGTTCACCAGTATTCTATAATCCACATGTACGTTTATGTTAATATAAGAGTTTTCTTTGCATATTTTAAGGCCTTTGTATAATGCTAAAATTTCTCCATGCAAGACTGAGGATGCTTTTTCTTTTATTGTAAAAGCTTTCAGAATGTTACCCTGCTCGTTTCTTATCACACCTCCTCCCCCCTGCCACCCCCATATCCCTATTAATAACTACCATCTATGTTTAAACAAATCCTTCCCCATGGAGGTTTTTTACAACACACCGTTCTAACCTCAGTGATTTTTTCTTTAATTGCATGTAATCCTTATAACCTTCTTTTTGCATCCTCCATTTCCATGTTTCTAAATTTTTAATGGGAATCCTACTGATATCCATGAACATTCTTTTTTAATTTCTTCTATTATATGATTAGCATTCATTTTAATATTCTCGAACCTACTTCTATTCCTGGCTTTCCACATATTCTAGACTGTGATGTGTGAGATGTAATCTCTTAGCCAGTTACATACTTTATTCTTTGTGTGACTTATCCTCCAACTCATTAATCTTTCCTTGATATCTTCTAACTTATTGCTTACTTGTGCATCTCTCCCTAGATAATCCCAGAATTCCACCACTATTTTCCCTATTAAAAATAAATGATTTGTGCTTTCTATGCTAGTATAACAGCATTCACATTTGAAAGTTAATTTAACCCCTTTCATCTGAATATTCGAATCCATCAGAATGGCATTCGTTAAAAGCTTCCACATAATAACATTAATTTTTTGTGGGATCTCTTTCACCAAGGCTCCCTTAAAAACTTCTTGACTAATTTTTTATTTTCTTACTAATATTTTTGCGCTTTTAAGTGTGAACCTCCCTTGTGGATTTAGAGTCCATCTCCATTCATTTTTGATTAGGCATGCATTACTTTCAACTAATTCCTTTTGTTTAAGCATCATGTTCCAACTTCTAGATGCTTTTTTGTCATTCTTACATGCCTTATTTCCTGACCCATATCTAGCTTTTATATATCTCGTGCACAAGCTATCATTCTGCTTGGGCCTCCACCAATTCTTACCTGCCTAAGCTTTGGCCATATCATTGAATTTGTTCAAACCTAGACCCGCTTCCTCCTTTAAATGGCATATATCATTCCATTTTTTTCAATGTAGCTTATTTTTTCCTGATTGTTTGCCCCATAAGAAGTTTACCATTTCCTTTTCTAAGATGTTCAAGACCTTCTTTGATGGTTGTAAGGACATTAAGATATGTGCAATAGTTCCTTAAAGAACATGTTTGGTTAATGTGATTCGTCCCACCATACTTAACATGTTCTCCTTCCATCCTGCTATTTTACCTCTTAATTTATTCATTAGGAATGTTAAATATTCTTCTTTTAGTCTAACCTCATATATTGGATATCCCAAATACATTAATGCTCCTTTATTCTGCTCAAAGCTTGTAATTCTTTTAACTCTTTGAATTGTCCTTTTAGGTGTTTTCCTCAAAACCACAAATAGGCATTTATTTTTATTAAGTTGTTGCTTCATTTCTTCCTCTATTATATCAAATAGCTTCATCATATTCTTCAATGATGTGTTCCCTGCATTTGTAAAAATAATTAAATCATCTGCATAAGCAATGTAGCTTACATACAGAGTATGTTTAGGTTATTTAAAGTTAATAATATTACCCTCCTTCATTTTTTTCTTTTAAATTCATTATTAACAATTATATATATATATATATATATATTAAATAATATTGGGAATAATTGCTACCCCTGTCTAAGTCCTCAAACTGGCTCGAATTCTTCACTTGCTTCCCCTTTAATTAATATATATATATTAATTACCTCATTTTATGTTATAGAGTATACAATCAAGTCTAGACTAGATTGTTCCCATGTTTTTCCTATTATTACACTATGTGAAATTAGGATCCAAATACTCAGCCTCCATGAGGTTCGTATTATTAATTACCTCATTAAGAGCTATAGTTGAAGGGTTAGGTGACTTTCCTCCTTTCTTTTCTTTAGCATTTCTAACTATGTTAAACTCCCCTCCTATGATCCATGGAGTATTATCAGCTATCTCTTTCATTTCATCCCAGAGACCTTTCATTCTTTCTTTCGAGTTACTGGCATATACCACCGATATAATTGGATCAGTATTTTTTTAGCTTAAAATTAATGATCTGATCCGCCTCTAAAATAATTTCTATATCAATTTTATTTTTCCATAACAACCATATCTTTCCATTATTATCAGAGAATGCATTTTCTAGCCCAAATATCTTTTTATATATTTCTAAAGATTTCTTATTAACCATAGGTTCCGCTATTATCACAATTCTAATTTTATGCATTTTAATAAATTTTTTAATTCTATTTATCGACGAATTATTTCTTACTCCTCTTATGTTCCAATATAGACTATTGCATATTGTTAGATCTAGCTTGCACTCTGGTTATACACCTTGCTTCATAGTACATATTTAAATATTTTTTGCTATTTCTTGAACTTTTGTTTACACTTGATTTAGGCTGCTCATTCTTACCTTCTAATTTTAATTTTCTTATTTGAAAACTCAACGACTTTATTTATTCTATTGCACTCTCTCTACTATTCGGTAACCCCTCCCACTCTTTTTGACCCATCTTCTTTGAATCATATTGTGTTAATGCAAAGACTAAACTTTGAATTTCTTCATGCATGGTCATAATGGGCCAGCTTTTAGCCTCAGTTCCTTCCTCCGATAAAATGTCATCTTTCTCTCCATTGAACTTTATTATTTCATTTTCTAAATCTAGTTCTATTGCTATTTTTTTGCCTCTTTCTTCCCCAAACCATTCCTCCCTCACCTCTCCATCTCATTAGACCCTTCATCTGACCATTATTTTATTTCTAATATTTTCCCCCTACTTTCCTCTCTATCTCCATCTTCCTCCTCTCACCCCAAATCTTCAATTGCTTTACTGCCTTCCTCACCTCTCTATTGCCTAATCCCTCATTCTGCCCCTCTTCTACCATATTTTCCCTATCCCCCTCCCTCCTTCTTACCAATATTTTTTCTCTCTACCTCAATTCGGTTCGGCCTAACCCTCTTCCCCCTCCCTTTACAATACATTCTGAAACTGAATGGTCTAAATTTATAAAATTTATACAATATTGAGGTAAGTTTTCTACAATTATATCTTGCCCATACCCACTTGAATTCCCATTACCCACCCATACTCTATTCAGAAAATAAGTAGTAACATTCACCTCCACACACACCCTTGCCACACTCAGCCTTGTAATATAGGCAGTAACTTCATCCATTAGCCAAGGCTTACCCACACACCGAGCAATATGGAATAAATAGTACTTACAGAATAAATGAAATGGGAGGTGAGGAAGAGAAAACCAAACCAGGGCTTAAACCATTGGATAGCCCAAGATGCTCCACTGCCTGCATAGCCATAACCAGAGGAAGTCTTCTTCCTCCCTATATTAAATCATTATATGTTTTGCATCATACCACACAATCCTTACCTAGTCCCGAAACTTCAAAGCTTCGAAAAATACATATATGTCTTTGAATTTGGGGCTCCCATGAGAAAATTTATCGAGAAGTGTAAGCTTAAATAGGGTAGTAAGCTTTTCGATATCCTTCGTCAAGAAGAAGACTGCTAGCGCCTCCTCTTTAATACAAAAAACTGGGTTTAGTATACCGAATTCATTAATAACCAATGAAAATGATTTTTTGCTAAAAATAATAGTGAGATTTTCCATAACTCAAGCTTGAGAGCTTCAACAATGGTGTTTATCTCTCTATGAAACCCACTTTCTCTCTCTAGACTTAAGAGAGAAGCCTTTATTATTTTTCTTATTCTTCAAAGTCTTCTAATTCATTGTATTTTTATTATTCTACTTATTATTATTATTATTTTTATTTTTTTAATCTTCTTATTCTTTTTATTCTTCTTATTGTTCTAATTCTTCTTATTCTTCTTATACTTCTTATTCTTCTTATTCTTCTTATTCTTCGAATTCTTCTTATTCTTCGAATTCTTCTTATTCTTTATTTTCTTTTTATTCTGCGTATTCTTTTTATTATTCTTATTATATTTATACTTCTTATTTTCTTATTATTCTTATTTCAACATAATCTTATTATTCTTATTATTCTTCTAAATCTTCTAATTCTTATTATTCTTCTTCTACTTATTCTAATTATTATTATTATTCTTATTCTTATTATTCTTATTCTTATTTTTCAAAGTCTTCTAATTATTCTTATTCTGGTTATCTTATAATTCTTCATATTATTCTTATTCATATTTTTCTATTTACTCTTATTATTCTCTTTAATCTTCTTATTGTACTTATTCTTCTTATCTTCTTATTCTTCTTATTTTTTTATTCTTATTATTCTTCTTAATATAATTATTTTTTATAAGTCTTCTAATTCTTCTTATTCAACATATTCTAATTATTCTTCATATGCTTCTTAGTATTGTTATTATTCTTATTCTTCATATTCTTCTTATTTTTCATATTCTTCTATGTTTTATAATTTTTCAAAATCTGCTAATTCTTCTAATTCATTTTTTTATCATATTCATCTTATTATGCTTATTCTTCTTATTCTTCTTTTCTTCTAATTTATCTAATTCTTATTAAATTTGTTTTTATTTTTTTTATTATTCTTATTATTCTTTTTATTCTTATTATTTTTATTATTCTCTTTATTATTCTTATTCTTCTTAATCTTCTTAATCTTCTTATTATTTTAATTTTTCTTATCCTTCTTATTCTTTTAATTCTTATAATTCTTATTATTCTATTTCTTCTTATTCTTATAATTTTCATAATTCTTCTAATTCTTATAATTTTTTTTATTCTTTAACTTCTTTAATTCTTTTTATTCTTCTTATTATTCATATTCATCTTATTTTTTTTATTCTTATTATTATTCTTATTCTTCTTATTCGTGTTATTTTTCTTATTCATGTTATTCTTCTTATTCGTATTATTCTTTTTATTCGTGTTATTCTTCTTATTTTTCTTATTCTTCTTATTCATTTTTTTTCTCTTATTGTTCTTATTCTTCTTAATCTTTTTATTATTTTTATTCTTCTTATTTTTCTTATTCTTATAATTTTTCTTATTCTTCTTATTTTTATTCTTTTTATTTATCGTATTCTTCTTATTTTTATTATTCTTCTTATACTTCTTAATCATTTTATTCTTTTATTCTTCTTATTTTCTTATTTTTCTTATTATATTTAATTTTATTATTTTTGTTATTCTTCTACGTATTCTAATTCTTTTTATTCTGCTTATTCTAATTATTATTTTTATTATTCTTATTATTTTTATTCTTCATATTCTCCTTATTCTTATAAGTCTTCTATTTCTTCTTATTCTACTTACTCTTTTAATTCTTCTTATTCTTCATATTCTTCTTATTGTTATTATCCTGCTTATTCTTCTTTTCTGATTATTCATCTTACTCTTCTTATTCTTCCAATTCCTCTTTTTGTTATCAATGTTCTTAATATTTTTATTCTTATTATTCTTATTATTCTTCTTATTCTTTTTATTTTTCTTATTCTTCTAGTTCTTCTTTTTTTGCATATTCTTATTCTTATTATTCTTCTTATTCTGATAATTATTATAATTCTTCTAAATCTTCTTATTTTTCATATTCTTTTTCTTACTCTTCTTATTATTCTTCTATTCTTATTCTTATTATTCTTCTTATTCTTATTATTCTACCTATTCTTCATATTCTTCTTATTCTTCTCTTTTTTTTGAAAGGTTTTTTTTTATTATAATAGCCCTCTATTTTGGCGGAGGAATACCGTTACAAGCTAAAATCTACCATTTTCCATTGTACACCCTTTCTCAAAGTAAAAACAAATAACAAGTTTAATACTTCACTATTTTAGTTTCTACATTGGGCCATGCATTGTGCTAGATTTTGTTGAATTTCAAGGCTGAAATAATCTGTTTTCTTGTCTTTCTCGTGCCCTCCTCATCTCCTACCTTTCTTGAGCTCCTCCAAGATCTGCCCTTTAGTCATGCTTCCTTCCTTAAAAATGCTCATGCTGAAGCTTGACCAAAAACACTGCTACCACATACACTTAACAGTTTCTCACCCAACAGACTGCTTAACATACCCCCACTTACCTGACATTTCTACAAGCATAATAGACTACTTACCCAATAGACTACATTCACCTTAAACCTTGAAACGACATTTACTTTCCCAAACCCATACACATGACTAGTAACACCATTCGAACATTGTATAGACACTTACACCCTCAATTCCGACCCAATTCATCATACACCAATCTTCATTCAGTTCTTGGCATCTTGCATACGTCCATTCTTATCTTGCTCCTGAGGTAAATGAATTTGCAAAACAAATAACAAGCATCCTTCCATTCTATATGATTCATTACCTCCTAACCTTTATGACTGGCAGATGCAACTTGTTACCTCTGCCATAATTATAATGGTAGTTTGCAGCAAATAGTTGTGCCCTCTTGACCTCCTCAGTAAAACCTGCAAAAAAGATTACATCAACTACAAATACAATCAACTACCCCAAAAGCTATACCACCCCACTATAAGCATAAGGATAGTTTGAAGCAAATAGTTGTGCCTTATTGCACTCCTCAGCAAAACCTGGAAAATTTTTGCCACATATAGCAGTTCCCTTTTTTTTATGCAGTCTATCTCTTAATAGTCTCCCCCCTCAAGACTAGGGGGACTCTTGAAAAACTTCTCTTGCATATGTTAATAGCTACAAATAAACAAATTAAAGAACCAATAATTAAACATTGCCACCTAGCTTCCACTTATTTCATTCTAATTTTTAATTTTTTGAACTCTAATATAGGGGAAACATATTTTTTATAAATTTAATAATCCATTGAATTTATTCGAAATATAAATACCATCAAATTCCTATGCTCCTCTCTCTACCTTCATTAGCTAATTTATCAGCCATGGCATTTGCCTCCTTAAAAATGTGTGTAATTTTACCATTTAATTCTTCTATTAAACTTTTAATTTTAATAATGACATCCTCAAATTTCCATAAATCTAATTTACCTATCACTAAATCAACTAGTAAGCTCGAATCTACTTGAACAAGAATATTTATAAAGATAATTCCTTACAAATTGTCATTCCTTTATATAATGCTTTAATTTCAGCGTGCAAGGCTGAGGATGCCATGCCCCCCATTATTAATGATTTTATTATAATTCCATCATCATTTCTAATCACACTTCCACCACCTGCTACTCCCAAATCCCTCTTAAAGCTCATATTTGAGTTTTGAACTAAGCCTCCTTGAGTGGGCTTATTCCAGCTGATAACTCTTATTACTGGCATTTTTAAGACGTGTAAAGAGACCCCAAGTTAACTTCTGATTCTCATCTTGTCCTATTCTACTCAATTTTATTGGATTACAGGCTGATATCCTTAATCTTCTCTTATTCTTCTTATTCTTTTCTAATTCTTCTTATTCTTCTTATTATTTTTATTCATATTATTTTTTTTATTTTTCTTATTTTTATTATTGTTTTATTTATATATTCTTCTTATTCATGTTATTCTATTTATTCTACTTATTCTTTTTATTATATTTATTCTACTTATACTTCTTATTCTTATTTTTCCTTTTATTGTTCTTATTCTTCTTAATCTTATTATTAGTTTTATTATTATTATTATTATTATTATTATTATATTCTTATTATTTTTTCTTATTCTTCTTCTTTTTATTCTTTTTATTATTCTTAGTTTTCTTATTTTATTATTCTTCTATTCTTCTTATTCTTCTTATTCTTGTTATTATTCTTATTCTTCTTATCCATGTTATATATTTAGTCTTATTATTCTTATTATTCTTTTTATTAGTCAAATTCTCATTATTCTTCTTATTCTTATTATTCTTCTTATTCTAATTATTCTTCTTTTTTTGTTATTCTTTTTAATCATCTTATTTTTATTATTCTTATTAATCATCTTAATCTTCATATTAATCTTATTCTTTTTATTCTTCTTATTCAACTTATTTTTCTTATTCTTTTATTCTTCTTATTCTTATTATTATTTTATTCTTTTTATCTTTTTTATTCACCTTATTCATGTTATTATTTTTATTCTTCTTATCTTATTATTCTAATTTTTCTTCTTATTTTTCTTATTCTTATTATTCTTCTTATTCTTCTTATTCTTCTTATTCTTCTTATTCTTCTCATTCTTCTTATTCTTCTTATCTTCTTATTCTTCTTATTCCTCTTATTCTTCTTATTCTTATTATTCTTCATATTCTTATTATTATTGTTATTCTTCTTATTCTTCTTATTTTCTTATCATCTTATTCTTCTTATTCTTCTTATTTTTTTATTCTTCTATTCATCTTATTCTTCTTATTATTCTTATTCTTCTTTCTGTTAATATTCATTTTTTATTCATATTCTTATTTTTTATTTTTCTAATTTATATTATTTTTCTTATTTTTCTTATTATTATTATTATTCTTATTATTAAGATTTCTAATTATTATTATTCTACTTATTCTTGAAAATTATTATTATTCAATTGTTTTCGTGATATTTTAAATATTCTAAATTTTATTTTTATTCTTCATAATCTTCTAATTCTTCTTATTCTTCTTATTATTCTTATTCTTCTTATTTTTTTATTCTTCTTAAGCTTCTTATTCTTCTTATTCTTAATATTTTATTATTCTTCTTATTCTCATTTTTCTTAATAATTTTCAGTTTACTCTTCTTTTTATTATCTTATTATTCTTCATTTTCTTCTTATTCTTTTTATTCTTAGTTTTTATAGTTATTTTTATTATTCAATTATTTTGTTATTATTTATCATATTTTTTTTATTCTTCTTATTCTTTATTTCTTCTTATTCTTCTTATTATTCTTATTCTTATTATTGTTAATATTCATTTTTTATTTCTATTCTTCTTATTATTTATTTATTTATTTATTTTTTTTATTTATTTATTTTTGTATTTTTTACTTTTTATTTTTTATTTTTTATTTTTTTTTTATTTTTTTATTGTTTTAATTTTTTTATTTTTTTATTTTTTTATTTTTTTATTATTCATCTTATTCCACTTATTCTTCTTATTCTTCTTATTCGGCTTATTCTTCTTATTCTTTTTATTCTTTTTATTCTCTTCTATTCTTATTATTAATCCTATTCTTCTTATTCTTATTATTAATCTTATTCTTCTTATTCTTATTATTCATCTTATTCTTCTTATTCCTAATTTTAATTTTTTATTTCTGTCATCTTATTTTTTATTTTTCTTATAGTTCTTATTCTTCTTATTCTTCCTAATCTTATTATTCTTCTAATCCTTCTAAATCATCTAATTCTTCTTTACTTACTTATTATAATAATTCTTTTTATTCTGCATATTATTCTTATTCTTATTATTCTTTATATTCTACTAATTCTTCTTATTTTTGTAATTCTTTTTTTCTTTTTATTATTTTCATTCTTTTTATTTTTATAATTATTATTATTATTCTTAATCTTATTATTTTTTTTATTATTCTCAATCTTTAATACTTATAATCCGGCTATTTCTAATTATTATTATTATTATTATTATTATTATTATTGTTGTTGTTGTTGTTGTTGTTCTTTTTCTTCATCTACTTCTTATTCTTATTATTTTTTTATTCTTCTAAGTCTTCTAATTCTCTTTTTACTACTTATTCTTCTAATTATTCTTATTTTTCAGATTTTTATTATTTTGTTTATTCTTATTATTGTTCTTTTTTAATAATCTTATAATTCTTTTTTATTTTTCTTATTCTTTTTATTATATATATTCTTCTTATTCTTCTTATTCTCTTTATTCTTTTTATTCTTCTTATTCTTTTTTTTCTTCTTATTCTTTTTATTCTTCATATTATTTATATTTTACTTATTCTTCTTATTATTCTTAATCTTTTTATTCTTCTTATTTTTCTTATTCTTTTTATACTTCTTAGTCTTCTTACACTTCTTGTTCTTCAAATTTTTCTTTTCTTCTTATTTTTCTTTTTCTACTTATTGATTTTATTCTAGTTATTCTAATTATTCTTCTTATTCTTTTTTTTTCTTCTTATTTTTATTATTCTTCTAATTGTTCTTAATCATATAATTTTCCTTATTATTATTATTATTATTATTATTATTATTCTATTTAATCTTATTATTCTTGTTATTCTTGTACATCTTCTAATTCTTCTTATTATGCTTATTTTAATTTTTATTTTTTTCTTCTTTTTTTTTTATTTTTCTT